>RJWK010001291.1:0-83055 GCA_004363435.1 Platanista minor | reverse complement strand
ATTGTGTTACTGTCGATTTCCTATTTTATAGCTGTTAGCAGTTGCCTTATGTATTGAGGCACTCCTATGCTGGGTGCACATATATTTATAATTGTCAACTCTTCTTCTTCGATCGATCCCTTGATCATTATGTAGTGTCCTTCCTTGTCTCTTGTAACATTCTTTATTTTAAAGTCTATTTTATCTGATATGATTATGACTACTCCAGCTTTCTTTTTATTTCCATTTACATGGAATATCTTTTTCTATCCCCTCATTTTCAGTGTGTATGTGTCCCTAGGTCTGAAGTGGGTCTCTTGTAGACAGCATATATATGGGTCTTGTTTTTGTATCCATTCAGCGAGCCTGTGTCTTTTGGTTGGAGCATTTAATCCATTCACATTTAAGGTAATTATCGATATGTATGTTCCTATTACCATTTCCCAATTGCTTTGGGTTTGTTTTTGTAGGTCCGTTTCTTCTCTTGCGTTTCCCACTTAGAGAAGTTCCTTTAGCATTTGTTGTAGAGCTGGTTTGGCGGTGTTGAATTCTCTTGACCTTTGCTTCTCTTTAAGGCTTTTGATTTCTCCATTGAATCTGAATGAGACCCTTGCTAGGTACAGTAATCTTGGCTGTAGGTTCTTCCCTTTCATCTCTTTAAATATGTCATGCCACTCCTTGGCTTGTAGAGTTTCTGCTGAGAAATCAGCTGTTAACCTTATGGGAGTTCCCCTGTATATTATTTGTCATTTTTCCCTTGCTGCTTTAAATAGTTTTTCTTTGTCTTTAATTTTTGCCAATTTGATTACTATGCATCTCAGCATGTTTCTCCTTGGGTTTACCCTGTATGGGACTCTCTGCACTTCCTGGACTTGGGTAGCTATTTCCTTTCCCATGTTAGGGAAGTTTTCGTCTATAATCTCTTCAAATATTTTCTCGGGTCCTTCGTCTCTCTCTTCTCCTTCTGGGACCTCTATAATGTGAATGTTGTTGCGTTTAATGTTGTCCCAGTGGTCTCTTAGGCTGTCTTCACTTCTTTTCATTCTTTTTTCTTTATTGTGTTCCATAGCAGTGAATTCCACCATTCTATCTTCCAGTTCACTCATCCGTTCTTCTGCCTCAGTTATTCTGCTATTGATTCCTTCTAGTGTATTTTTCATTTCAGTTATTGTATTGTTCATTTCTGTTTGTTTGTTCTTTAATTCTTCCAGGTCTTTGTTAAACATTTCTTGCATCTTCTTGATCTTTGCCTCCATTCTGTTTCCGAGGTCCTGGATCATCTTCACTATCATTATTCTGAATTCTTTTTCTGGAAGGTTGCCTATCTCTACTTCATTTAGTTGTTTTTCTGGAGTGGTATCTTGTTCCTTCATCTGGTACATAGCTCTCTGCCTTTTCATCTTGTCTATCTTTCTGTGAATGTGGTTTTTGTTCCACACGCTGCAGGATTGTAGTTCTTCTTGCTTCTGCTGTCTTCCCTCTGTTGGATGAGGCTATCTAAGAGGCTTGTATAAATCTCTAATTCTTATTAACAAACCTGCAATATAGGCATCACCCTTCTTATACAGATGAGAAGATGGTAGCTCAAAGAGTTTCAGTTACTTTTTCTAGACAGCACAGCTATGCATTTCCAGCCCAGGGATTGAAACCCATGTCTCACCAGTTCCAGAAGTCCATGCAGTTTTTGTAATATCACACTTCTCTGCTTCTAATAGTCTTCTAGCTATGAGGACACAGTAGGTGAATAAGAAAATATAATGAATTATTTGCAGTCTTTTTATGAAGAACTGCAGTTTCTCTGAGTCAAACATTTTCTTCCTCGAGCCAACTCCTATGTGTGGGCAGATGGCAGATGGTGACAACTGTCCATTGCTTGTCTGAATATCACATTTGTATCCTATTCAAAAACACATTTAAAAGACGTGTCTGTGGAGATATATGGAGCAGAGAATAGAGTACATGCTTTCCTTCATCTGACTATTATGTCCCTAAATGTGTCAATATTTTTTCTCTGCAGGTAGAGCATACATTGGATTCCCTCTTGTCTCTGCTTCAGTGGTTTTGTAATTATGAGGCAAGCAAGAATTCAGCAGCTGGCCCCTTCTGGAGAAAGGTCACTGGCTCCATTACTTACACCAGTTGAAAGAAAAAAGAGCTCCTTGTGTTGAGATGGATCTATCAGTGGCTTTTAAATCAGGTGTATGGGTGCATGGTGTGCATGTGTGCATGCGCACGCATGTTTGGTATATGTGTTGAGAGAGAGAGAGTGAAAGTAAGTGAAAAAAGGAGAATGAGAGAGAGAAAGAGAGAGGAGAGAGGAGAGAGAGAGAGAGAGAGAGAGAGAGAGAGAGAGAGACCCAGAATATCAATAGGGGAAAGGAAAGTGAGAATAAATATCCATCTCTCTGAAACTCACCTGAGTGAGTGCTGGAAAACCCTTAGAGATCGTCTAGTTCAAGGTCAGCAAACTGCAGCCTGCTGGCCTAATCTAGCTTGCTGCCTGTTCCTGTACAGCCCACAGCTAAATGTGGTTTATGTATTTTCAAATTACTGAAAACATATAGAAAGAAATATAATATTTTGTGATGTGAAAATTATATGAAATTCAAATTCCAATGTCCATAAATAAAGTTTTATTGGAAAACAGCTGCACTCACTCTTTCACATGCTGTCAAATGATGCTTTTGTGCTACAAAGGTGGGGCTGAGTAGTTCCGACAGAGATTGGTTGGCCTGCAAAGCCTAACATTGCCCTTTATAGAAAAAGTTTACCAAACTCCTGAACTAGTACAAACTGCAGACCCAATAGCCACCTTGAAGGTAGAGATTATATGCATGCAAATCTGTATCCCTGGTGCCCAGCACAGGGCCAGGCACCGAGACTGGTGACACAATTTGTGGGGCCCAGTGCAAAATAAAAATGCAGACCCCTTACTCAGAAGGCAGGTGTAAAGTGGCATTAAAGGTATTAAAATATGAAGCCTTTTCCTTTCTTCCACTGTTTCTCTCTCTACCTGTCGTGGTATTTTTTTATTTGCTTTTTAATGTTGGGCTCCCTCAGGCATGGGGACAGTGGCGGGGTGGATACAGACCATCACAGGTATCCTAGGGCTCCACCCTGAGAATGGGTGCACTGGCTGCTGGGAATCCCCTTTCCTCTCCCAGCTCCCCACCCCAGCTGGCAGCCTAGGGCAGGGAGATCAAGACAGACATCTCCATTCCCACGGCCTGGCTGCTCCATTCCACTGCAGATGGCAACACCCAAGAGTACTGCTACTCTCACACTGGGACAGGTTAGGCACCTGTATGGGGGCACCTAGCCTGTCCCCGTGCTTGCCCCAGCTGAGTTGTCTACCGAACATACCCTGGCACTGCCATCCTGGGAAAAGGGAAGCTGGGTGGGGTCCAGACTTCCAGAAAGTGAGGAAGAAGGTAGCCAAGAACCCAGTCTGAAGAGGCATGAGGTAGTAGGAGGCAGGCCTGTGCATGAGCCTAGGCTCCAAGACTCTGGTGTATGCTTTGTTGGCCCACCAGATTATGCTTATAAAATACAAATTCAAAGATAAAATTATTAAGAGTTGTAAGACGCAAACCACAGAGCTTGAAATCCCAGGTGCAGGGTCCTTCTGAGTGTGAGGGCCCTGAGGTATTGCCCTGGTCACACACCCAGGAAGCCAGTCCAGCCCAGCACACCTTAGAGACTGGAGGACTGTTGCTTTATGGACATTCTTGAATGAGACAGTGTGCCACAGTGGAAAAGTACCTGGATGCCCAGCTCTGCCACTTCCTAACTCAGAACCATTGTTTCTTCACAGTAAAATGTGTATCTCTTTAAGGGTTCAAGTGTGCGATGAGGGAATGACAATCCTCTAAAGCTTGCTGTTAGCTTCATGCTTCTCTGGGAGCATCTTCAAGCAGCTTAGTCAGCCACAGATTCTTACTGGCACCACCATATTAACTTCCAATCTCATTCCCTGGTGCTAGAATATTCGCAGATGTTTGAGGATGGTGAGGGAAATTAGTCTATGTACCATTAGCTCCCATCAAAGTCAGCAGATAAATGTGAAATGACAGAAAAGTGTCGTGGGATGTCCGAGATGAAAGCAGTAAGTCCAAATGAGATGAAAGCAGTAAGTCCAAATGAGGCATCAGTTTCCTGAGGAGAAGGCATTAAGACTGTTTTTTTTTTGTGTAGGGTGGGTGGAATTTCTCTAGGTGGAGAAGAGGGAAAGAGGGCTGAGGGGTCCAGGCAGAGGCTTCTGCATGAGCAAAGGCTCAGAGATGAGGAAGCACATATGCACCTAAGGAGCAGTGAATATTCTAATATGACTGGAGCATAGAGGACAAAGAGGATGTGTGTGGAGATGGTCCTGAAAGGCTTGTGGGCATATTATGAGTCCCCTTTGCCCTACTGAGGAGTTTGCATTTCATTATTGAGGCCACTGCAAGCCACTGAAGAGTTCAGTGATGGAGAGAGACAAGTTGCTAACGTGTGTCCTGGACATGAACTAATCTGTTTACAGAGAGCTGGGAGGGCTCAGTGCTCCCTCTCCCTGCTGAGGCAGTGCGCACAGGACAGGGAGACGGAGCTAATAATGTCTGTAGAGAGCGCACCACAGACTGGATCTATGTTAGAAGCTTTATAGTCATATTATGACCACCCCTTTTTACAGATGAGAACTAAGGCTCAAGGAGGTCAGGGGTTGTTCTGATGATAACAGAGGTAGCAAGGAGGTAGAGTCAGTCTCCTGCCCTGGGTCTACCTAACACTCCGGTCTAAACCCTTAGTGATGCCCCACTCCACTTTTCAAGAATTCTAAGCAAGCAGTCAAGATTCTAATTCTAATTCTAAGCAAGACCCATTTCTCTTGGGACAAGCCACAGCCCTTGTCTAAAAAGGTTCCAGGTAGAAGTAACCGTGCCTTTCATTTTGCTCCAACTGGCCCTGACTCTTTTTGTTGAAATTCCCAGTATCTTAGACTGCAGGTGCCTCCAGGGCCTCTCTCATCTCTGTGTTCCCAGTGTCTAGCACAGGGCCTGGCTGGAGAAGGTGTCCCAGTTTGCAGAATGAGTGAGCCAATTAAAAGACCATACTAGTTCATTAGTTAAAGCCCTCCCTACTTCTTCTTGGAGTCCATGACCCTCCGAACCAAAAGCAACCCTTGCAGTTTTCAGGAGGAGACGTGCTGAGGCTGAGGGCTATGTGGGTGATGCACAGTTCCAACATCAGAACCAAATTTACAGCAAGTAGTGCCCATAAACAGCACAGGCTACTCAGTTAGGCTAATTTATGTTCACACAGGGCCATCCCAGCCCCCAAAGCCCAGAGCTCTTTACAATTCCAAAATGATTAAAAGCATCACACAAACCCATATTTCCCATTTTTATCAGAAGCACTAAAGCGGGCAGTGCTTTCTGCATGTCAGTGAGGAGCCCCTTCCCAACCCAGGAAGGAAAGTCTCTCCTCAGAGGCTAAGGCAGAGTCCTCCACATCTCGCTCAGGCATCCTTCTAGCCCTAAGCCCCACTGGCTTTCTCTCCATCAAACGAGGTTACCTGGCTTCCCCAACACCAGGGTCTGTTCCACCCACGCCCACCTTTGCTTAGACTCTTTTCAGTCAGAGGCACATTCCTGCTTAAAATCTTCACAGACTTTCACTGTCCCAACTCCTTAGCCTGACACCTAAGGCCCTTCACAGAATGGTGCAAACCACCTGTCCAGTCACAAGTCCGGTCTTTCAAACATGTTCTCCAAATATGCAGGATTTTCTTTGATTTTCACTCTTAGAAGCCTTTGCTCATGGTATTCCCTGGGTCTCGGATGACTTTCCTTCCTTTCTCCACCTGGAAAATATCTATTCTTATCATTTTAGAGCTAACTCAGTTTTCACCTGTCCTCTGAATTATCGCTGGACTTTCTTAGACCAAGTCAGTTATTCTTCTCCACGTTTAAGTCCATTTAAGTGCACGCCGTCCCGGATTGTGTATGTCTATGCATCTGTCTCTCCCATGTGACCTTTAAGCACAGAGACTGGCACAGAACAGGTACGTGGTGAGTATCCAATAAATGAATGAAACAATGAATTTTAACTTCCAACAATGTGTCCCAACACAGACAACAATGATGTGGTAAAGAAACTTACTCGTGTAAGCTGATGAACTTGCTTATCATTTCACTGAGAAAGCAACCTGAAGAACATAAGAGCCCAACATCACATCCGCCTGGGTAATCGCACCTATGCTCATATACTGTACCTCTCCTCGTGTTGTTAGGAAGAGCTTTCCCTGCCCCTATCCAAGACCATCCCCTCTACTTGTTCACTGACCTGAATAGACCCCTTCCCCCTTCACCTACTCAAAGATTTCGCTCCAGCAATTTCTGCCTATCTTTTCTGCATCACAAAAATTTTCTAGTTTCCTGGATCATTTCCACCAGTACAAAACCATGTTATTTCTTCCATTAGAAAAAAGAAAAAGCTCTGGGCTCCACTTCGCCTTTCCATTACTACTTCATTTTTCTCCTTTCCTTGAAATCGTCTCTAACACTGTTTCTGATTCTTCATCATCCCTTCTCTCTTGAATGGCCTTCAGTCGCACCTCTGCCCTCTCCGTGCCACTGAAACTGCTCTTGTCAAGGTCTCCGTGACCTTCAATGGTTTTCAGTCCTCATACCTGATAGATCAGCAGGAGTTGATCCCTCGTCCGTGTACCACTTTGTATAAACTTGACTTGCAGGATGCCACGCTCTCCTAGTTTTCCTACAACTTCACAGGCCTCTCCTCCTAAAACTCTTTTGCTGGTACCTCTTCTTCTGCCAGACGTTTTGATCTTGGAATGAGCCAGGGCTCAGTCTTTGGAACCCTTTTCTTCTCAAGCTACACTCACTCCTTAAATGATCTCCCTCAATTTAATAGATTCCAAAGTTTATCTCCAGCCTTGACTTTTAAACTCTAGACTTACATCTAACTGTGTCTTCAATATCTCCATATGAATATTTATAAGGCATCTCAAATTTAACACTTTAAAACCAAACCCCTAATTTCCTTCTCCAAATCTATCCTACCCACAGTCTCTCCCTTCTTATTTAAGGAAACTCCATAACTTTATCCTCCAGCCAATGTTCAGGTCAAAGAACTTGGAGATATCTTTGACACTATTTTTACCCCCATGTCCCATATTCAATCCTTCATCAAATCCTGTTGACTTTGTCTTCAGAATATCCAAATTCTGACCACTTCTCACCATCTCGACCTACTTCCTGCCACCATCATTTTTCGCTCAGATTATTGCAATAGCCTTTTAACTGGTGCTCCTATTTCAACTCTTGCCACATATTGCCCTTCTAAAAGACTATTCCCAACACATCATGTAGAGTGATTATGGTAAAATAACACAAGGCAGCTTAAAAGCTTTAGATGGGGCTTCCCTGGTGGCGCAGTGGTTGAGTGTCCGCCTGCTGATGCAGGGTACACGGGTTCGTGCCCCGGTCTGGGAAGATCCCACATGCCGCGGAGCGGCTGGGCCCATGAGCCATGGCCGCTGAGCCTGAGTGTCCGGAGCCTGTGCTCCGCAATGGCAGAGGCCACAACAGTGAGAGGCCCGCGTACGGCAAAAAAAAAAAAACAAAAAAACAAACCTTTAGATGTCTGCCATCCCACCATTGTAAAAGCCAAAGCCCTTACAGTGTCTTTAAAGGTCCTACATGATCTGATGCTCCACTGACCCCACTGACCTCATCTCCTAAAATTCTCCCACTCAGTCATTCCATGTCAGCCACTGACTTCCTTGCTTCTCCTGTAACATACCAGCCATGGGCCATTCTAATGGCTACTATGCTTATTGTTCCCTTTGCTGAAAACACTTTGCGCCAGATATCCACATAACTGCTTCTTTACTTCCTTCACAGTGATGCCTTCTGACGATCCTATTTGAAATTCCAATCCACTCAATTCTCTACACCTCCTGTCTCCACCTTCTCCACACTCCTTACTTCCCTTAATTGCCTTATTTTCCTCCACAGCATTTTAGGGTGACCATTGTCCTGATTTATATCTCTTTACCCATTGAAATTACTAATAGTTTTGTGCTTTCGCCCTCAGAGGCGTCCTGGTTTGGACAATAAATTAAATGATTGCCTTACTTTCCATCACCTAGTATACTAAATATTTTACTTGTTTATTTTGCTTATGTATGTTTCCCCCTTTTCTAAACATTACATTATATTCTAATGTAAGCTCTATGAAAGTAGGAAGTTTTCTGTTTTGGTCCTTACTTGCTCTCCGGTATCTAGAACAGTGCCAGCACATGGTAGGTGCTCAATAAATATTTGTAGAATGAATGAATGTATATTTTATAAATAACAACAGAGGCAGTTGCACCACTGTTTGGTCTTCTTTCTTTGTAAGAGACCAGGTCTTGGCCTCAGCCTCAGGACAGTGCTCACAACCCAGGCCAGGGAAACTACTGTATTTCCAGACCTTGTTAATCCTCCAGCTTTCACCAGAGAAGCTCCAGTGAATCAAGGAGCCAAAAGAGGAAGATCAATTTGTAAAGTTCATGCCATCAGGAGTCTTAGAAATGTGATTCATCATCCTCAGCCTCATAGCAAGGAGGTAGTGCTTGGGACGGCCCCTCAACACAAAGAAAGACGTTCTTTACATGTAAACACTGATCACACCATTACCAAAGCCCAGGCCCTGCCAAGGCATAATGACTGTGTTCGGTGACATGGGGAGGAAAACACACATTAGCCAGACGGCAGGTTTCAGACACACCCCTGTGATATTATCTCTAATCATATACAGTCTATTTCATATCCGCTTTTTTGTGGGCTTCACCACTTATAATTATTGCCAGCAGGAGAAAAGAAAAAAAAGGTAGGGAAATGTTGGAAGGGAGCGGTATAGATAGGAGGGAAAATTCTTCCTGATAGCAATAAACTGTGTGAGCAAGATAGGCCAGAGCTTATTAGAAAATATTAGAAACTAGATTTGGATTAAAGCTAAGAAAAATGAATTGTACATAAGCGTTGAGACTGTGCAAGCCAGAGAGATCTTATGAGCCTTTCAGATTGTCTCATTACATCGTGTGTCTATGACACTGGAAGGAAGTTAGTGGGAAGTTATGAAATGTGTCAAATTTAAAGTCCAGACGGGATATTTCATAAATCCACAGAGGACTTGGAAGGGCCTCTGAGGTTAATGAGCTATACTTCATTATATGAAAGAGGGGAAGGACCTGCAGGACAAGGACTCAAATCCAGGCATCCTGATGCAGTACACAGACAATTCCTCTACAGAAGGTGACGGTAACAGGGAGCTCTTGCTTGCGCATCATTTACCCTGGGTCTTGGAGTGGGAGAAATTACCTCTAAGCTTGGCACTGGGACAAGACGATGGCAGAGTTCTGAGAACATCACGAGGCTGAGGTGGGAAACCCGTCTGGATCCAGTGATCTTAACACTGCGGGCTTGCTTGTGTGTGCATGTGTGAGTGTGTGTGTGTGTATGCATGGTGTGTATATGTCCATGTCTCCTGACAGCTGAGTTGTAATGCTGGAGAACAGGGCTACAGGGAGAATCAAGCACCGCAGACAGACAGGTTTCATTCCTGCTCTCCCTCAACCAGGTGCCGCAATCTTCTTTTTCCCTCTTTCACTCAGGTTTACCCATCCTTCGAGGCTGCCATCAAGTTTCCCCTTCCCACACCCAGAACACAGAGGGTGAGGATACAGTGGTTTAGCCTCCAAGCTTCAGTGTGCCACACCAACCTGCGTCATCTCCCAGAACTCTCTTTACTAATTGTAAAATCTTTCTCTCTCTGAGTCGTGGTTTTTACATATGTAAAAAATCCTACCTTTGCAGGATTGCGGTAAGTATTAAATAATATTTTGTTTTAAAGGGACTAGTATAGTCAGATAATTTATTGGAATAAGAATTTCTGTATATGTTCTTGCATTTTCCCTTCCTCTTGTGTTCCAAGCAATAGCTAGGCTACTAGTCTTTGCTTTCCTGGGGATATGTGAAAGAGGGGAAAGCAGAAGCTTCTAGGAGTCAGCTGTATTCTTTTGCTTTTATGAAAGCCAGGGTCCACTGAAGACTATGGACTATGGACAACCCTGAGGGAAAAAGGCGGGGAGGGGAAGATGGCTTTGGAGTTAAGATGGGGAGGGTTATTTCTCAAACAGGGAGGAAGATGAAGGTCAGTGCACCTGTTACCTGTACTTCACTCTGCAGCAGCATCCTAAGGTTTCCTCAGGCTGGTTGGTTGTGGGTGTATGGTCTGTGGACTCATCAGAGATCATCATGACCCAACCAGTGCATGGAAGCACAGTAGAGGGACATGAGAGAAAGGGAAATGGTTGTGTCAGTGGGCACTGGTCTGGACCAATGACCAATAATCAGAGAGGCTACCCCGATGCTTCTAATACTTTGGGGCTGCATGAGATCCTGGGATCTTAGCAAAACATGGAGGTGGGAAGCCCCAGTAATAACAGAGATTCAATTTACTAGCAGGTTAGTAGGATACGGGATACAAGTTCAATTTAAATGTTTGGTTTTATTTTTTGGTTTTTTTTTTTTGGCAGTACGCGGGCCTCTAGCTGTTGTGGCCTCTCCCATTGCGGAGCACAGGCTCCGGACGCGCAGGCTCAGCGGCCATGGCTCACGGGCCCAGCCGCTCCGCGGCATGTGGGATCTTCCCGGACCGGGGCACGAACCCGTGTCCCCTGCATCGGCAGGCGGACTCTCAACCACTGCGCCACCAGGGAAGCCCCAATTTAAATGTTTTTAATATAACAGTAAATATATTTCTTGTACTCCTAAGTTTGCAGACCAAGATTCATACCTGTCATAGTGTCATGATGCCTACCATGGAGTAATATTCCATAAATGGCAGATATTATCATTATTATTTCATTACTTACTAAATGTATTTAAATAAATAAAAATCATAGGGTTGATCAGGTCAGTAAAATTCTAGGGGTCGGGTCAAGGCTGGTCAAAAACACAAGCAAAGTATCAGAAGAAAGCTAAACTCAAGGAACTGAAACAACAGAACCAAAAGCACAAGACCCTATTCTCTGAATACTCTCTTCTAAAAACTTACATTGAGCACATATTTTGGACCAGACACTGAGTTGGATTTTGATGTCTCAATAATGAATCAAATATGGTCCCTGGCATTGAGAAGCATCTAATCAGGTGGGGGACACAGACACATAAAGAGATCCTTTTAGTTTAGTGTGCCTATAGTTGTCTTAGGGACATTTGGCCATAGGACAGATTCCTGTTTTAGTTCTACTGCCAGGGGAGAGTCTATCTTAAAGTAAGATTAGGCTTCAGCCTTACTGGGGTGACTGAGGGAAGCAACCCACTGACCAGGCAGGAAATTTGGTGACTGGAAGAAGAAGGTATTTCCTAGCACAGGCACTGCAGAGAAATTTTGTTACACTCCCAGCTTTTAGCTAAGACAGTCAGATTCCCAGCCCTGAACTTTTCTCATTGTGTCATGCTAACTCCAGAAATGACCCTAGAAATTAATAGCTTGTACTCTAACAAGGAAGGAGAAATAAAAATTAGAATCTACGCTGTACTAGTTTTCCAGGGCTTCCATAATAAATGATCACAAGCTAGGTGACTTAAAGCAACAGAAATTTATTCTCTCACAGTTCTAGAGGATAGAAATTGGATATCAAGGGTCTTACAGGGCCATGTTCCTTCCAGAGCTTCTAGGGAAGTATTTTCCTTGCCTCTTCCAGCTTCTGGTTGTTGCCAGCAATCCTTGAAGTCCCTTGATTTATGGCAGCATTACTCCAATCTCTGCCTTTGTCACATGACATTTTCCCTGGGTGTCACCGTGTCTGTATCTTCACATGGCCCTCTTATAAGGAAACCAGTCAGTGAATTTATGGCTCACTCTAATCCAGCTTGATCTCATCGTAACTTGATTACATCTGCAAAGACCCTGTTTCCCAATAAGGGCACATTCACACGTGCTGGGGGTTAGGACTTCAACATACCTTTTGGGGGAGGGGATACAATTTGATCCACAACACACACCTTCAAAATACGCACAGACATAGACAGAAAAGGGGAACCTTCTGGAGTTCATTTGCCACCTATAGGTTCATTTGTCTATCAGACACTAACATCCCCGAGGGCACCCTGGTGAAAGAGGAAGCCTGCACTGAACGAATGAGTACCTGCCTGACAGCTGGGGCTGCTCAGCTGGCCTTATTTTTAATTTTTTTTCCTTTTTCTACATTTTTTTAACATCTTTATTGGAGTATAATTGCTTTACAATGGTGTTAGTTTCTGCTTTATAACAAAGTGAATCAATTATACATATACATATGTTCCCATATCTCCTCCCTCTTGGGTCTCCCTCCCTCCCACCCTCCCTATCCGACCCATCCAGGTGATCACAAAGCACCGAGCTGATCTCCCTGTGCTATGCGGCTGCTTCCCACTAGCTATCTATTTTACGTTTGGTAGTGTACACATGTCCATGCCACTCTCTCACTATAAAGACACAGACCTACTAGAGAATGGACTTCAGCTGGCTTTAGACCTGCCTGTTCCAGTGGGTGGCCTGGGCCATGACAGAGCTGCTGGAGGTAGGGAGAGAATCTGCCAACCTAAATGTACCCTGCCCAACACTTCATCTTATGATGAGGAAACCAAGGACCAAGGAAGGGAAAGAAGTTGTTTAAAGTTTTCATCATGCACTGGCCATGAGAGCCCCAAATGTTACCAGATGTTAGCCAAAATCAGGAAGCTGGTCTGAGAAAGAAATACTTCAGGAGCTTTCACAATTTTTAGCTGACTTCAAAATGTGCAAATCCTTTGCCCCGGCAACTCTACTCTTAGGAAGTTAGCCTAATAAAGTGGTGAAGATTTAGCTACAAGGAAATTTGTCAGAGCATTATTAATAATGACAATATAAATAGTTACCATAAACTGGACATTTATTTATGTCAGACATTGTACTAGGTGCTTTGTATATATTCTCATTTATTCCTCAAAACTAAATTTCTTTCTTTTAATATGAAAAAACAGAGACTTAGAGAGCTTAAGTTTCCCAAGAATATACAGTTAATAACTTGAAGAGCTTGGGTTGGAATTCACATCTGTTTGACTCCAAAGCCCAGGCTCTGTACTTTTTGCATAAAGTCATCAGGTCACCTTCAGAGACCCCCAAATGTAGATGCCAATGACTGGGAATCGGTTAAAAACATGAAGGTGCATCCATACAATAAATCACAGTAAGTCGTTACACATGGTGCTATAGATAAGTATTAGTGGTATAGTGTATATTAAAAAAAGGTAGTAAATTGGTACAGTCACTGTGGAAAACAGTATGGAGGTTTCTCAAAAAACTAAAAGTAGAAATATCATATGACCCAGCAATTCCACAGCTGGGTATATATCTGAACAAAACAAAAACACTAATTCAAAAAGATATATGGACCCCAATGGTCCATATAATAGCAGCATTATTTAAAATTGCCAAGATATGGAAACAACCTAAGTGTCCAGCAACAGATGAATGAATAAAGAAGATGTGGTATGTATAAAAACAACAGAGTACTACTCAGCCATAAAAAAGAATGAAATTTTGCTATTTGCAGCAACATAGATGGATTTGGAAGGCATTATGCTAAGTGAAATAAGTCAGACAGAAAAAGACAAATACTGTATGATATCACTTATATGTAGAATCTAAAAAATACAACAAATTAGTGAATATAATAAAAAAGAAGCAGACTCACAGATATAGAGAACAAACTAGTGGTTACCAGTAGGGGGTGAGGGGCAACATAGGGATGGGGGAGTGGGAGGAACAAACCATTGGGTGTAAGATAGGCTCAAGGGTGTACGTACAACATGAGGAATATAGCCCATATTTTGTAATAACTGTGAATGGAAAGTAACCTTTAAAATTGTACAAATAATAAAAAACATTTAAAAAGGTAGGTTACAAGATATTACTGTGTGATTATGTGAGTGCGTGCGATGGTTAGAGTGGATAGATAAATACATGTAAAAACACTAACTCTCATTGTCTGTAGGTGGTGGGATTACAAGAGAGTTTTACTTTTGATATTCTCTATAATTTTTCTGCCATGAAAAATAAATTAATTCAAGAATTGAAAAAAGAATGTTTGTTTGCAAAACCAAAAGACTCCTAGTAGGCAGGGAGAGAGCATTTGCCAAAAGGCTGTTTCTAAGATGGCAGCTTCGGCTTGAGCGTGTGCTCCAGCACATTAGCTTCACCTCTCCAGACAAGATCTGTTTTCCTACGTGGCACATGGAAAACTGCAGCCTCTCTCCAATATAAAGGCTGCATTCCTTTGGACTTAGCAGAAGCACCTGGGCAGTAAAGGCTGCTGAGCACCTGAGTGTCAGAGGGATTTCAGGGCACATTGCTTCTGCCCTGTGGCTAGAGGAATCTAATAATATCCTGCCATTTCTTTTTCTTTCTCCTGAAGACGATGCAGCAGGTAAAACTTCTGATTGAATTCCATCTTAATTTCATTAAATATTCATAAAGGCTAATTAGAAGAGGAGCGAAAGAGGCCATGAGGCAGCTGCTTCTATCATCCCGTCAGAGGCCAGCTGGCTGATCGTCAGGCATGGACCAGCCAGGGGTCGATATGGCCGTGACCTTTCTGCCCTCTCCTCTGGGGTCACTTCTCACCATTCCAGCAAGGGACTCAGGACCGGCAGGGAAGGAGGGACAGGGGCCAGGCAAGGAGAAACGGCTCATAATTCTGACAGCAAGGTGCTTAGTGAGTAGAATGCAAAATGCAAATGCTGGGAAACATTCTCAATCACTGCAGGAATGGAAATCTTTCCCTAATGAGCGATGACGGTGGGAGAGTGCTGATTGCACTGAAGGAAAACTGCTTAAAATTTATAATCAATCAAGCAAGTTGAATTTAACCTTTTGTAACTAAGCCATCCCATTCCAGCTCCCTTTATTGGCCAACTGGAGCTCATCTCTCCCCACCTCTTCCCCCAACCCAGCTGCGACGGAAGGTGCCAGTGAGAGACTTGAGCATATAGAAAGACAGAGCGCAAGGACCTGGGAAAGCCTGTCTATGCTGACCCTTTAATTTTACAGTTGGGGGACTAAGGTCAGAGAGGGCCAGGGACCTGACAGCGTCACATGGTCAGTGGCAGTACACTGGCTTGCTTCCTGAATCAGCTGAGGAATACTGTGAAAGAATGTGCACTGGAAGTCCAGAGTTCTAGGTTTGGGACCCAGCTTTGCTATTGTGAGCTGTGTAACACTGGAACAAAGTACTTACACTATTTGTAGACAGCAGATTCCAAATTTTAAAAAGGCAATAATCAAGTCTTCCTCCCTACTTCACAGGGTTCTTGTGAGAATCATATAATAGAAAGGATATAAAAGTGCTTTGAAAATGGTAACCCACCCTGTTATTATTATACTTCTCCTTTCCATTTTCCAGGCCCCTATGTTCTCCCCCTCCAAACCTTATTCCACACAGATGTTGGCAAGATCTTTTTAAAACTGCATCTGACTTTGCTATTTTCCTATTTAACTCTTCCACATTGTCCTCTGGATAAAGTCTAAGCAATAAGCCTGGCATTGAGGAACCTTCACAGTTTTGTGCACTTGCCTTCTTTTCTCTGAGCTTCAGTTTCCTGATATATAAAACAAGAAAACGAATACCTACCTCAGAAGGCTGTTGTGATTAAAATTCACATCTGTAAAGTGAACAGCTGGTGCATCATAGCGGCTTGGTATAGCTTAATTATTATCTTGTTAAGTTTCACAACAACCTTGAAAGATAGGTAGAGAAGGGGCAATTTTTACCCTGATTTTACAAATTAGACATGAGAAGTCCAGAGAGGTGAAGACATTGAATTATAGCCACACAGCTAGAATTCAGAGCTGAGATTTCACTCTTGGGCTTTTGGCTCCTAAGGGTGGGGGATTGGGGTAGGAAAGGAGGAGCAGGTGTGGAGAAACCCAGGTTGCCAGCATGGAATGGTTCTTTTCTGAGATCTTCTGTCAAGCCCAAAATGTATGGAATACAGTTTTATTTTCTAACATAATACAAAGCCTTAGGTCATAGGGCTAGCCAACTTCTCTTGCCTCATTTCAAACTGCTAGAAAATAAAATGGAGCAAAGAGTGCTTTAGTTATGCTAAGCAGTTGCTTGAACAAAGAAGGAAGATGAAATTTCCAAACAATAATTTAATAGTTTTGTTTGTTTGTTTGAAATTCCCAAACAATAATTTAATAGTTTTGTTTGTTTATTGCTCAATTTCTCCTCTAGGCCCTATTTCAAGACAGCAAAGATAAACTGAGTGAAAATGCATGTGCATGAGCTATTGCAAATGAATGTATCATTCAGAGATGACTTCCTTAAGACACTGGACTCTACACAGGGTGACTGGGTGAGCCCTGGGCATGGAGTTAGGAAACCTGGATCTGGTCTTCCTTGGTTAACCTTGTCTTTCCTGGTCTCCCTGCCCATCAACTCAGGCCTGCCCCAAGACCCAGATCCACCTTGATATGAAGCAAAAGGGTTAAGCATTCCAAAAACTCTGCCTCATTCATTCATTCATTCATTTAACCAGTATTTACTGAGCACCTATCATATGCCAAGCATTTTGTTAGGTAGAGTACAAAGTTAGGCAAACAGACATAGATTCTGCCCATACGAAGACAATCTACATGCTACAGACATTTTAAAATAAACAAATTCATATATATGATTTCACCTTTTAATAAATGTTGTGAAGGAAAAATATTGGGAGCTATAAAATATTTAACAGGAGGAGCTGATGTAGCTGAGGGTGGGGTTGGGTTTAGGTTAAGATTTCCAAAAGGAAGAGACATTTGGAGTTAAGAAGGCAGAAGGGATGTGAGTAGAGTGGGGTTGGAGTGCTCCTGTCAGAGGGGATAGCACTTGTAAAGGCCCTGAGGTATGAGAGAACAAGGGCACATTCATGGACCTGAAAGAGACTAGGGTGCCTGGAGTACAGAAATGGGGACCAAGAAAGATGAGACCAGAGAGGAGGGAAGAGTCTAGACCCCTCAGAGCATTCTAAGCCAGGGAGTATAACTGGGGAAGCAAGTTAGTCTGAGCATGTGGGAAGCCACTGAAGAGTTTAAAAGAGGGATGGGCATGATGAGATTTCTATTGCCAAAAAAACACAAAAAAAACAAAAAATCACTAAATCCCAGGAGGCTTTGTTATAAAAAATGACATACTAATTCTGAAATCCATATGGAAATGCAAAGGACCTAGAATAGCCAAAATAACTTTGAAAAAGAACAAAGTTGAAGTACTAACAATCTCTGATTTCAAGACTTATTATAAACCTACGGTAATCAAGACAGTGTGGTTTTGGCGTAATTAGATCCATGAAATAGGATAGTGTTCAGAAATAGATGCAGTCATATATACACAACTAATTTTCAACAAAGATATGAAGGAAGTTCAGTGAAGAAAGAACAAGCTCTCCAACAAATGGAGCCAGGACAATTGGTTGTCCATACGGGAAAAAATAATTTTTATCCATGCCTCATATCACATATGAAAATTAACTCAAAATGGCTCATAGACCTAAATGTCAAACATGGAACTCTCAAACTTCTAGAAGAAAACATAGGAGAAAATCTTTGTAACCTTGGATTAGTCAAAGATTTCTTAGATAAAACACCAAAAGCATGATCCATAAAAAAGGAAATTGATAAATTGGGCCCGATGAAAAATTTAAAACTTCTGTTCATTGAAAGAGCTGTTCAGAGAATTGACAAACAAGGCATAGACTGGGAGAAAGTAATTGCAAATAATATATCTGATAAGGGGCTTGAATACTGAATATATATATAAAGAATTCTCAAAATTCACTAATAAGAAAACAAGCAACACAATAAAAAAGTGGGCAAAAGATTTGGACAGTTCTCTAATGGAGAGAAACAGATGGCAAATAGGCACATGAAAAAATGCTCAACATTGTTAGTCATTAGGAAAACACAAATTAAAACTATAATGAGACACCCCTACACACCTTTTAGGATGACTAAAATTAAAAAAAAGAGTTCCCATATTAAGTACTGGAGAAATGGAGGAGCTAGAACTCTCATACACTGCTGGTGGGAATGTAAAATGGTACAGCCACTTCAGAAACAGGTTTAGCAGTATCTTAAAAAAATTATTCTCCAAGAGAAAGGAAAGCATATGCCCTTACAAAGATTTGTACATTAATATTCAAAGCAGCTTTATTTGTAATAGCCAAAATCTGGAACCAGTTCAAATGTACACCACCAGTTGAACAGATAAACAAATTTTGGTATATCCATACAATGGACTACTACTCAGCAATAAAAAGGAATGGACTATTGATACACAAAACAACGTGGGTAAATCTCAAAATACTTATGCAGAGTAAAAGAAGTCTGACAAAAAAAGTGCATATATGTATGATTCCAATTTTACAAAATACTAGGAAAATGCTGTATGATTCTCTTTAAACTCTAGAAAATGTTAACGAATCTATAGTGACAGAAAGATCAGTGGTTATCTGGGGATGAGTGGGAGTGGGGCAGCAGTGAGAGAAAGAGATTATAAAGGGACACAAGGGAAATTTGGGGGTGTTATATTGTTCATTATCTTGGTTGCGGTAATGTTTTCAAGGGTGTATACACATGCCAACACTTGAATTGTACTTGTTTATTTAAAGTGCTTATTTATGTCAACTGTCAGCTTGTTGTATGTCAATTACATCTCAATTAAAATTTTTAAAAAATAAGCCAGTGGTACTGAGGAAAATGGAAAGGGACTATTTGGTGGTGGTAGGGGGGAAGGCACAGGTGGATTTAGGGAAAACAGGAGGCTATTATAAAAATCTAGGAGGGAAATGGTGATAATTTAGAAGAGAGTGAGAACAGTGGAGATGGTGAGAAGAAGGATTTAGGAGTTAAAACAGAAAGGACTGGTGATGGATTGGACAGAGCGGAGTGGAATGACAGAGAGGGCTAAAGGACAATAACTAGGTTTTTGGACAGCCCACCGACATTCAGTGAGATGTATTCAGTATTCAGGTGATACTGAAAGAAGCCCTCATCTCCCCTCTCATCTCTTTCCCCTGCTCCTATCCCCATTACCACTTTCCTAGGTTAGACCTTATCATCTTTGGCCTGCATTGGTACAACACTTTCTTCTCTAATCTCTCCATATTCAGACCTGCCGTCTCCAGTTGATCCTTCACATCAGAGACCAGAGTAATGTTCTTAAAAGGCATTTCATTCTCATGATAAATTCCTTTCCAGGATTCAGGATGAAGTCCAGTATCTTAATTTTTATTTTTCATCTTTATTGGAGTAAAATTTCTTTACAATGCTGTGTTAGTTTCTGCTTTATAACAAAGTGAATCAGTTATACATATACATATGTTCCCATATCTCTTCCCTCTTGCGTCTCCCTCCCTCCGACCCTCCTTATCCCACCCATCCAGGTGGTCACAAAGCACCGAGCTGATCTCCCTGTGCTACGCGGCTGCTTCCCACTAGCTATCTATTTTACGTTTGGTAGTGTATATATGTCCATGCCACTCTCCCACTTTGTCACAGCTTACCCTTCCCCCTCCCCATATCCTCAAGTCCATTCTCTAGTAGGTCTGCGTATTTATTCCTGTCTTGCCCCGAGGTTCTTCAAGACATTTCTTTTTTTCTTAGATTCCATATATATGTGTTAGCATACGATATTTGTCTTTCTCTTTCTGACTTACTTCACTCTGTATGACAGACTCTAGGTCCATCCACCTCACTACAAATAACTCCATGTCATTTCTTTTTATGGCTGAGTAATATTCCATTGTATATATGTGCCACATCTTCTTTATCCATTCATCCGATGATGGGCATTTAGGTTGCTTCCATATCCTGGCTATTGTAAACAGAGCTGCAATGAACATTTTGGTACATGACTCTTTTTGAATTATGGTTTTCTCAGGGTATATGCCCAGTAGTGGGATTGCTGGGTCATATGGTAGTCCTATTTGTAGTTTTTTAAGGAACCTCCTCCATACTGTTCTCTATAGTGGCTGTACCAATTCACATTCCCACCAGCAGTGCAAGAGTGTTCCCTTTTCTCCACAGCCTCTCCAGCATTTATTGTTTCTAGATTTTTTGATGATGGCCATTCTGACCGGTGTGAGATGATATCTCATTGTAGTTTTGATTTGCATTTCTCTAATGATTAATGACGTTGAGCATTCTTTCATGTGTTTGTTGGCAGTCTGTATATCTTCTTTGGAGAAATGTCTGTTTAGGTCTTCTGCCCATTTTTGGATTGGGTTGTTTGCTTTTTTGCCATTGAGCTGCATGAGCTGCTTGTAAATTTTGGAGATTAATCCTTTGTCAGTTGCTTCATTTGCAAATATTTTCTCCCATTCTGAGGGTTGTCTTTTCATCTTGTTTATGGTTTCCTTTGCTGTACAAAAGCTTTGAAGTTTCATTAGGTCCCATTTGTTTATTTTTGTTTTTATTTCCATTTCTCTAGGAGATGGGTCAAAAAGAATCTTGCTGCGATTTATGTCATACAGTGTTCTGCCTATGTTTTCCTCTAAGAGTTTGATAGTTTCTGGCCTTACATTTAGGTCTTTAATCCAGTATCTTTAGTCTGGCACTTGTGAGGCCTTCCCTGGCTTGGCCCCTATCATCTTCTGCAGCCATCTTGCCCTCCTGCCAACACCTGGCAGGACTTGGCTCCAGATATACTGAATTGCTTGTAGTTTCCTGAATGGTTCCCTCCTCCTTACTTGTGTACAAGTTGGCCTCTCTGCTTTGAACTCACTTCCTGGCTTGGTTTGGTGACTCCTAGATGCTCTTTCAGCATTTTGTGCTTCCTTTTATCAGAGCATGTGTTTCCCTGGATGGTAAATCAGATGCCAAATCAGATGGCAGCTCTGATTTGGTCTCCATTCCAAGGCCCTTTCTCTTGCACTTCCATGGTGGTCTCTTTTCATCTTCCCTCTAAGTCTGGACATCTATTTGCATCTCCTGGACCCCTTCAAGGAGGCTGAGTACTGTTCAGCGTCTAGGGTAGTACCAGGCACATAGCAGGTACTCAGCTTTGGGCCTTGGGCTTTGCTTCCTGTGAGCAATGCTGCTCATGCTAACCAGCTGTTTTCTTGATGATTTGGCTTGACTCCCAGCCCTAGCCACTGGAAACTCCCTACTTCATCTTAAAAATTAATGGCTCAGCTTAATGGGAGACTTTCATAGGACTCTCATTTGGTCATCAGGTGGTGGCTCCACTGGTGCTACTAGGGTTGGGTCTGTTGCTCAGTATTTGTCCCATATCTAGAGGCATGTCCTGGATGCACCCTGCCTTTCATGCCTCACCTACTGCCATAATTCCTTTCTTCCTCATGTGCTGTCTTGAGTACCTGTGGAGTCAGACCTTGCTGGGCAATGGGGAGATGAAGATAGATGAGATATAGTCACTGACCTCAGGGAGCTCTAGATGTGACACTAAACAGGTTGCTTCCATTCCCTGATTTTTGGTTTCCCCATTGGTAAAATAATGTCTAAACTGCCTTTTCCTCTATGATCTCATGCTTCTGAAATTATAATGAAGCTGAGTGGCAGGACGATGAGTAAACTGTAGATGAGGAGGAACTAATAAATACATGAAAGAAAATATGGAGCATTGATAAAATAGTCTGAGTTATTACTGTCTTAATTAATTTAACTTCTCTACAGAGCAGATGACTATTGTTGTGCTGAAGCACCAATCAATGGCCATGGGTTGTTGTCATTGTACAAAATGTAGTATTTGTCTTTAAAGCTTTATGAGTAGCATGGATCATGACACGGGTAGCATGCCAAATGTTTAATTGAAAGTTTAAGTCAGGTAGTTTCTGAGATTCATGGCCTTTATCTTCAGGGGGCAGTTTCGTGTAAAGGTTAAGAATAAAGTTTTAGAGCTGTCTGCCTGTATTCAAATACTAGCTCAACCAATACCTGGTTGTTTAAACTTGGGAAAATTACTCACTTTTCTGTGCCTCTGTTTGCTCATACGTAAAATGGAGATATTAAAAAAAACCTTACCTTATAGGGTAACTGTGAGGATTCAGCAAGTTAATAAATGTATAGCTCTTAGAACAGTGCTTGGCATGAGGTAAGGGCTCAATGAATATTAGTAATAATTACTATTGTTATCCACAAAACCTAGGACAAGTTCTGATTTCCCAAAGAAAAAATGTGAAACTGCCATGATATAAAAACTTCAATTCAAGAATTATTACCAAACCTAACATTCATGTGTTGTTGCTTCCATTAGCTCACGCTTCCCCTATTCTCATAAGGTGGGGAGCTGTAACTGGCCTGCAGTACTGCAGTAGCAAGGCACATGGGTCTCTCCAATAATAAATATGATCACATTCCTGGGAGGATTTTCTATTTCAAAATTATAATTACAATCCAGTGACTTAATTAAATTAGACCCTTCATTCTACCCAAAGGGCTGATGCAGAAGAGAATAGTCTAGGTAACTAAAAAGTGATATTTAGGAAGTAGAATCATACATTGTGATTTACAACTTTTGCTGAAAAACCCTGTCATTTTCAAGGGTCCTCAGTATTCAGCCTCTTTCATCCCACCAGCCACTCTATCAAAGACACTCACTCACAGCAAGAGGGAAGCAAAGAAGCACACTGTATCCAAGAAGTCCATCTCTATGGTTGAAAGCCTTCTAGTTTTACATTTACCACTTATGGTAAAAATATAGGGACATACATACTGCAACAAGGTTTGTTAACAAATTTACTGCAATGTCTTGAAAACACAGCCAACCAAAGTAATGTAAAAATCATTGAGGATAAATACTAATTTGAGTGCAACTAAAAAATGCAATAAAATCAACAACAAAGAATTAAGTAAATGTGGAATCAGTGTACCTTATATGGGTAGTTTCTGGAATTGAGGGAAATAATAATAGCTATTATTTATTGAAAACTTACTGTTCTTAGCACTTTACATGGATTTTATCCTCTCAATAACCCTTTAAAGTAAGTATGAGTATTATACCCTTTTTATAGATGGGAAAACTAAGGCACAGAATGAATAAGTAATTTGCCCAAGTATTGACTTCAGTGTCCGTGTGCAAACTTCAGGCCCACCTAGCCTCTCTGTGTCCCATAGATGACAAACATAACCCTTTGTTGAGATCCACTGTTCTACATATTACCCCAAAGCCAGACGTGACAATACCACAATAGCAAAAGTGAGGTTGCTGGTAAGGCCTTTCAGTTTTCATTCTATGACAGTACCTAGTACTAAGAAAAAAAGAGCGCCAAGTAGTAATTTTTTTTTTTTTTTTGCGGTACATGGGCCTCTCACTGTTGTGGCCTCTCCCTTTGCAGAGCACAGGCTCCGGATGTGCAGGCTCAGCAGCCATGGCTCACGGGCCCAGCTGCTCCGCGGCATGTGGGATCTTCCTGGACCGGGGCAGGAACCAAGTAGTAATTTTTCAAAAGTACCAAGGGCTTCCCTGGTGGCACAGTGGTTAAGAATCTGCCTGCCAATGCAGGAGACATGGGTTCGAGACCTGGTCTGGGAAGATCCCACATGCTGCAGAGCAACTAAGCCTGTGCTCCACGACTACTGAAGCCCACGCACTCTAGGGCCTGTGCTCTGCAACAAGAGAAGCCACTGCAATGAGAAGCCTGAGCACCACAACGAAGAGTAGCCCCTGCTCGCTGCAACTAGAGAAAGCCCGCACACAGCAATGAAGACCCAATGCAGCCAAAAATAAATAAATAAATTTATAAAAAATTAAAATTAAAATAAAAAGTACCAAGAAAAAAAAAGAGAGAAAGGTCAAATAAATAAAATCAGAAATGAAAGATAAGAGATTTCAACTGATACCACAGAAATACAAAGGATCTTAAGAGACCACTATGAGCAATTATACACCAACAAATTTGACAACCAGGAAAAAAATGGATAAATTCTAGAAATATACAACCTAACAAAACTGAATCAGGATGAAATAGAAAATCTGGACAGACTGATTACCAGTAAGGAAATTGCATCAGTAATCAAAAACCTCCCAACAAACAAAAGTCCAGGACCAGATGGCTTCACTGGTGAATTCTCCCAAACATCCAGTGAAGAATTAACACCAATTCTTCTCAAACTCTTTCAAAAATAGAAGAGGAGGAACTATTCAAAACTCATTCTATGAGGCCATCATTACCCTGATACCAAAACCAGACAAGGATGCCACAAGAAAAGAAAATTACAGGCCAATTTCTGTGATGAACATAAATGCAAGAAAATCTTCAACAAAATATCTGCAAGCTGAATTCAACAATACATTAAAAGGATCACATACCATGACCAAGAGCGATTTATTCCAAGGATGCAAGGGTGGTTCAACACCCATGAATCAGTCAGTGTGATACAACACATTAACAAATTGAAGGATAAAAATCATATATCATCTCAATAGATGCAGAAAAAGCATTTGAGAAAAATTCAACTCCATTTATGATAAAAACTCTCAACAAAGCAGGTGTAGAGGGGACATACCTCAACACAGTAAAGGCCATACGACAAGCCCACATCTAACAACATACTCAATGGTGAAAAGCATAAGGCTTTTCATCTAAGATCAGGAACAAGACAAGGATGCCTGCTCTTGCCACTTTAATTCAACATAGTATTGAAAGTCCTAACCAGAGCAATTAGGCAAGAAAAAGAAATGAAAGACATCCAAATTGAAAAGAAAAAAGTAAAACTGTCACTATTTGCAGATGACATATTATATATAGAAAAACCTAAAGACTCCATAAGAAAACTGTTTGAATTTACAAATTCAGTAAGGTTGCAGGATACAAAATCAATACACAAAAATCTGTTGCATTTCTATACACTAATAATGACCTATCAGAAAGAGAAATTAAGAAATGAAAGAAACTGAAGAAGGCACAAATAAATGGAAAGATATTACATGCTCATGAATTGGAAGAATTAATATTGTTAAAGTGGCCATACTACCCAAAGCAATATATAGATTCAATGTTATCCCTGTTAAAATTCCAATGACATTTTTTCCCAGAAATAGAACAAAAACAACCCTAAAATTTGTATGGAAGCATATAACACTCCAAATAGCCAAAGCAGTCTTGAGAAAGAAGAACAAAGCTGGAGGTACTATGCTGCTGCTGCTTTTTTTTTTTTTTGATTAAATTATGCTTCTTGATTTCAAACTATGTTATAAAGCTATAGTAATTTAAACAATATGGTATTGACATAAAAGCAGACATCTTGATCAATGGAACAGAATAGAAAGCCCAGAAATAAACCCACACATATGTAGTCAATTAATTTATAACAAAGGAGTCAAGAATACACAATGGGGAAAAGAGAGTCTCTTTCATAAGTGGTGCTGTAAATATTGGACAGTCACATTTGCAACAATGTGGATGGACCTCAAGGGCATTATGCTAAGTAAAATAAGTCAGGCAGAGAAAGACAAATACCATATGATTCTCTTATATTTGGAAATCTAAAAAAAAAATTTTTTTTTTAATTTAAAACTTCAAAATCCAAGTTCAAATATATAGAGAAAAGACTGTTGGTTGCCAGAGTGGGGATGGGAGAAATGGGTGAACTGTTTTTGTTTTTTAAATAAATTGAGCTTAAAAATAGAGGTGGTAGTGGGAATAGCAGTAGTAGTAGTAGTAGTAGTAGTAATTAATTCACGTAACAATACAGAAGAAACCATTGCTGAGTCATAATAAAAAATGGAGAGAGATATTAAACACAATTTCTAATTTTAAGAGAGAGAAGAAAGGCATTCACAAATTTCATACAGTATCTGTAAGTGCTGACCAAAAGATTAAAAATATGTGACAAGTATATGACTCATAGAAGAGCAATCCCCCCGGCACTGATAAATGCAGATCTAAAGATAGAGTTAAAAACCTCCTATTCCATCAAATCTGAATGAGATCCTTGCTGGGTAGAGTAATCTTGGTTGCAGGTGTTTCTCCTTCATCACTTTAAAGATGTCCTGCCAGTCCCTTCTGGCTTGAAGAGTTTCTGCTGAAAGATCAGCTGTTAACCTTATTGGGATTCCCTTGTGTGTTATTTGTTGTTTTTCCCTTGCTGCTTTTAACATGTTTTCTTTGTATTTAATTTTTGATAGTTTGATTAGTATGTGCCTTGGCGAAACACATGAAAGAATGCTCAACATCATTAATCATTAGAGAAATGCAAATCAAAACTACAATGAGATATCATCTCACACCAATCAGAATGGCCATCATCAAAAAATCTAGAAACAATAAATCCTGGAGAGGCTGTGGAGAAAAGGGAATACTCTTGCACTGCTGGTGGGAATGTGAATTGGCACAGCCACTATGGAGAACAGTATGGAGGTTCCTTAAAAAACTACAAATAGAACTACCATATGACCCAGCAATCCCACTACTGGGCATATACCCTGAGCAACCCATAGTTCAAAAAGAGTTATGTACCACAATATTCATTGCAGCTCTATATACAAGAGCCAGGACACAGAAGCAACCTAAGTGTCCATCGACAGATGAATGGATAAAGAAGATGTGGCACATATATACAATGGAATATTACTCAGCCATAAAAAGAAACGAAATGGAGTTATTTGTAGTGAGGTGGATGGACCTAGAGTCTGTCATACAGAGTGAAGTAAGTCAGAAAGAGAAAGACAAATACTGTATGCTAACACATACATATGGAATCTAAGAAAAAAAGAAATGTTGTGAAGAAACTAGGGGCAAGATGGGAAAAAAGACACAGACCTACTAGAGAATGGACTTGAGGATATGGGGAGGGGGAGGGGTAAGCTGTGATAAAGTGAGAGAATGGCATGGACATATGTACACTACCAAACATAAAATAGATAGCTAGTGGGAAGCAGCCGCGTAGCACAGGGAGATCAGCTCGGTGCTTTGTGATCACCTGGATGGGTGGGATAGGGAGGGTTGGAGGGAGGGAGACGCAAGAGGGAGGAGATATGGGAACATATGTATATGTATAATTGATTCACTTTGTTATAAAGCAGAAACTAACACCATTGTAAAGCAATTATACTCCAATAAAGATGTAAAAAAAAAAAAAAAACCTCCTATTATACCACACCACACTCACATACTCAGCTCCGTCAAAGTAGAGGATCCCTGAGCTCCCTTTCATCCTGAGACCCACCGTCTGAACCCCAGTTCTGAGAAAAAGTGCAGGGGTTCTTCATGTGTCTTGCTGCAGATGAGGGGTAGTGCACGTACACACACACACACACACACACACACACACACACACACAAAATACCTAGTAGTTTTTGTTCATGCATTCAAGAAATATAGATTGACCACTTACTATATGCCAGACGCTGTTATAGGCACCAGGGATATAATATTGAATAAAACTGCCAAAACTCCTGCTCTCATGGAGCTTATTTTTAATTGAGGAAAACGGACAATAAATAAAATAAGTAAAATATACATTACTTTACGGAAGTGATAAGAGCTTTGGAGAAAAATCAAACACAGAAGGAAGATAATGGGTTTTAGAGATGAACTTAAAATTTGCGGGAGGGGAGTCAGGGAAGCTCTCACTGAGAAGGTGAATTAGAGTCAAAACCTAAAAAAGGGGTGGGAACCATGGGAATGGCAAGTGTGTTCATATTAAGTAATAAACTTTATCTTCCTATCCTCCCATAAAAAGAAATAAAGCATACTATTTTACCTAAAAAAAATAAACTCTTTTAGCCTAGAGAGAGGTGAATCATGTACTGGTCATGACTGTGTGCCAGGCATCAGGCTAGGCACCGTGAAGGATGCAGAGATGAAAGGCAGAGTCCCAGCCCTCATCAAGCTTGGGCTGTCAGGGAGAAAAACACGTGAGAGATGGTTGCATATAAGAAAGGGGGTAGGGCTTCCCTGGTGGCGCAGTGGTTGAGAGTCCGCCTGCCGATGCAGGGGACGCGGGTTCGTGCCCCGGTCCGGGAAGATCCCACATGCAGCGGAGCGGCTGGGCCCGTGAGCCATGGCCGCTGAGCCTGCGCGTCCCGAGCCTGTGCTCCGCAATGGGAGAAGCCACAAAAATGAGAGGCCCGCGTACCGCAAAAAAAAAAAAGAAAGGGGGTAATACATTTTTAAAGAGAGGAACAACAGTTCTATAGAGGGGATGATTAAGTCGGGTTAGAAAGGTATTGGGGGTGAGGGAGGTAGGTCTTAGAGCTGAGATGGGCTCACAGGTTGAAGAAACAAATGAGACAGCATGTATAGAGGTACAGCCATGGGGAACAAAGGCTGTGGGAGGATGCTGGTGGTGATGCTGCCAGTAGATTGGGGGAGGGCAGGGAGGAGGTCGTTCTAGAGCAGATTGGTCAGGAAGGTAAGGGGAGGTAAAATTTTAACCAATTTGGTTATTTCTTGTCATGAAAACAAAGAAATCAAATTACTTGGATTAATTAGCTTATATGATTAGGTGGCTTAACACAATATAAAATCACTGTAAATCCGGAGAGGAATGATGTGAGCTACAAATAAGTAAATAAGTACGTTTTGCACCAGCTGATTGAAGAAGACAAATCTCCTTCTGTGGCCACAAAAACTGCTCCACTGTCCGCACATCTGAGCTGAGTCTACATCAACTGTGAAAGCCTGTCAGGCTGTCAGAGATGTGGGACATGGTCTTCAGGTCAGATGGCCTGAACTGTGTGACATTTGGGATGCTACTTCACCTTTCTGCACCTTGCTTCCCTAGCTAGACAACCTGGGTGATCCCTACCGTGCCTGCTTTTCAGAACCACGTGCGGATTCAGTGCAGTCTTAGATGTAGAGAGTACTTTGTAAGCTCTGAAGCACTGAGCCTATACCACCAACCTTCACTGTTAGCACTCACATTCAACTCTGCCTTTCCCTATGGGATTTAAGTGACAAAAAAACAAGAGTTAGAGATTGAAGGGAATCCCCTCTACCTGTATTTAGCTGTATGGCTTTTGTCATCTATAAGATGGGGCCTAATAATATCACACAGGTTGTGATATGGTGTGAATAAAATCATCAGCTGGCATACTATGGTGCTCAATAAATGCATATTTCTGTCTGTTTACTTTTTGAGGGCCTTTAGAAAAGCTCTAAAGGTGCTGCATGTATTTCCCCCCAAAGCAGGGATGTGGGTACAATCTATGAGACTGCATTCTATTTGGAGCAAGGCAGGGATAAAGGCTTGCTCATAAGATGCTCTGAAGGTTTATACCAACCAGCTTGAAGGAAGCTGCAGTCGACACAATTCCTCGCTCCCCAGCCACACGCTGCAATGGCCCTTGTCTGCAACCTTTGGAGACCCCGACCCTTATTCAAGTCAGCTCAAATAAACTTTACTGGGTATCTACTAAGTTCTAGTCACAATGTAGGTGCTAAGATAATGGAGAAAGTTAAAATCTGGAGGGTCTCTTGATATAGTTGCAGTGTAATAAATGCAGCGTTCTGGGGACCCAGTGGAGAGCCTCATAATCCAGCTTGAGGGATCCTGAAAGAGCTGAAACCAGTGCCAAATCTTTGGACTATGCCAGGTCAAGAAGAGGAGGTTAAATAAAGAATTGCTTGAGCAGAAGTAAGGAGTGTTAAAAGAGCAGGTGTGTGTGCATGTATGTTGTGTGTGTGAGTGTGTGTGTGTGTATGTGTGTGTGTGTGTGTGTGTGTGTGTGTGTGTGGTATATGAGTGAGATCAGTATCAGTTGAGGGATGAGTATCACTCAGTTGGGGAAAACTGACTTTTAAAAATTTCCGTGAAACTTCTAAGCCCCATCCCCTCTCCCTCCTCCAAAGTTTGTGCAGGCCCCTGTTCTAGGAGCCACTCTTCTTATGACTTTCTGTTATTTGGGGGAAGTCAATAAACTTGAACCTGACCTTGTAAGAGAACAGTTCTCAGCCAAATTGTGATTCACTCCTCCAGGCCCCAGGTGACATCTTGTGATCATGCCAAATCCCAATCACTTCACAATGGGTCAACTCACTCTCACGGGGTCACCCCAATTCATGGGCTGGCAAACTCTTTACAATCAGACATACAAAGTAGTTAACAAAGTTGCCTTTTACAGAGGTCTGGAAAAAAAGATTCCTTTTTCTCTTCATACTCTCTGATGCCAAGTTTCTAGTTTTATAAGCAAGTTGTGAATCGCCCTGAAAATAAAATAAATTCCCATAAAGGAACTTATGGCTTTATTGCAATGGCATTTTCAGGTACAGATACATAAATGTTTAGTATAATCTAAACGATCCAGAGGTTTATGAGAGTAAGAATATTTTAGTATACTGAGCATTAGCTAGGCAGTGACCTCGTGCCTCTATTTTATCTCATTCTGTTCTCACATCTCCCTATGAATTAGAAATACTTTTCCATTGTATAGTAAAGGAAACTGAAGCTTGGAGAGGTTAATTTTCCCATTCTACAGCTAAAAAAGGGAAGGGCTGCAGATTAAACTCAGGTCTATTACTCTGGTCTACATTCTCTCAGAGTCTTAGTCTTTCCCCATATGTGCAGTTTCCAGACAATTCAGCAAATTTCAAAGCTTTCATACTAGTTTTGAGTATTTTGAATAAAATCTTTGTAAATCATATCATACCCTTTCTTATGTTCCTATATCGACAAAGCTGTACATAAATTAACTTTGCCCTACTTTTTTTTGCAGAAAACAAATTGTTGTATCTACTCTGAAATGACTATGCCTCTTGCCTTGTTTGGCTACCTTATAAATGATCAATGGCTTTTCCATGCATTTGTATTGCTAGCTGTTTCTGACTCTTGCAATCCTCCCACTCTCTTTACATTTGCTGCTTCTAAACTGTTTTAGGCTACTAACTAAAATAGCTATGCTTATTTGAGTATGCCTAAAACAAGGTAAATTGGGCTGAATGGTAATTGGAGTGTTTGGACCATGTGGAGAGTATGGTAATTTTAATGCATATGTCTGCGATGGTGTTTATAAAGTATTTAACATGACACAGGAAATGTCATGGTGATCACAGTTCTGTCTATTTTTCATATCATGACCCAATAAGGAATTTACTCTTCCTGTTGAAGGCTCAAAAGCAAACTCTCCTCTCATTTCTACCTCAATAGCAGTGACGGAAAGTTAAGACCATTGGCTTCAGCCTGCTCAGATTCAAGACAAAGAGCTGCAGGCCTTATAAATACATACGAGGAGAAACCACTTCCTCTGAAATGGTTCATCAGCACTGGGGATTTTGTAGAGCATCCTGAAGAACTGTAAACCTTTCTCAGGAACACCACTGTTAAAGACTACAATTAAAGTGAATTTGAAGTAAAGGTATAAGGAGGGACTAAATTTTTTCCTCATATAATAAGACTCCTATTACTAGAAAGTGATCTTTCAATACCAACTTACTAGGGACAAAGACACCAGCACATGAAAGACAGGAAGATGGCAGGGCATGTGCAGTACAGTAAAAAGAGAAATACAGAACATATGAAATACATACCATTCTTTAATACGTGGCCACATGTTTCCATAAATTTCTTATTGAAAGGGAATTGAAATCGTATACCAGAACTCTACTAAATGCCTTGGGATGTGTTTATGTTCAGGTTTCTAATAAGGCCACCTGTACACATTTCTCATTCCATGTGGTATATTCATTCTCTCTAAGTCCTCTTCCTTTTCCATAAAACCTAATTTTGAAACTCTCTCCCAGTATTGTGACAAAAGTTTGAACTTGATGGACCCTATCTGACTACTGCGATCAAACCTTTAGTTCCTAGACTGGCACAAAGGAAGTAAATAGACCCAGTTTTCCCTAGTTAATCCTTAATGAACCTTAAATTTGTCTCAATGTGTGACATAATAAATAGGGATCTTGTGACATCTCCCAAAAGGCCTTTAGTTTTCTGAATTCCACATAGATGAGGCTGCCCAAAAGGTAACCCGGCTAAGTAAAGCAGAGAGCAGATACCCACTAAATACCATTGTTCTCATTTGAAGTCAAATGCAACCATAATGTTCAAGAACTAAAAGAAATTCACTGAACATTATTATTTATCAGGACTAGCTCTTTAAAATGATCCTACTAAAATAATTAAAACTTATTTTTAGTTGGGGATCAAAGGAAAGAAAGTTAGTTTTCAGCAATAGGGCCCTGCAGTTCTCACTGAAGATTTCTGATGTGGTAGATTCTCTAAGAGACATTTTAAGAGGCTCCCTAGCTTCTAAAAAGAAGACAGTCTTTCCACGTCTCCCAGATGCAGAAAAATATGCAGACCCCCAAGAGCTTAAGAAAAACATTCACTAAGATAGACTGTCAAAACCGTCAGTTCACAACCAAATTTAGGAATTTCACAAAAAAGTCATTGGGTGACAGAAGCAAGAGAAAGAATGACAGTTCTGACAGGCATTTTTTCCTTCAGTAAACTGCCCATGGGTGCCCTGGCCACTGGCTTCAGTGTTGAGGCATTCCCCAGGGAATGGCATTCCAGAGAGGAGAGGAGGTGGCCATAATTGCTGCTTGTCATTAAAGTATTTTTACCAAATAGACTTGTCCATATGGCAGTTCTTTTTTGTTGTGGGCTATTTATATCCCTTCCGATCTTTACTACCAAAGCTAATCTATACCACACCAGTAGAACATTCCTAGGTCTTTGAGTTTCCTTCATTCATTTCCAGGAGGCAGGGTTGCTAACAGAGCAGAAAGCTGAGTCAGCGCAGACATGGTTGTAGCTTTGTCAGCTAATATTAAACAGGATCCTTGGATGTTTCTGGACAGAATTGCGTGTGCATGTGTGTGTGTGTGTGTGTGTGTGTGTGTGTGTGTGTGTGTGTATGTGTGTAACAGTTTTGTGAGATCCTTTACAAAAAAACCTGTTTCTGAGCCCATCAAGCTCATTCACCTTGCTTTTTAAAAAATTGTGTTCTCCCATTTACTGTATCATTTGACTTTTTTTTTGTATTGTTTCTTCTAGATTTATTGAGATGTAATTGACACATAGCATTGTGTAAGCTTAAGGCCTACAACAAACGGTACTGATTTATCACATTTATATATTACAGAATTACCTTACCACCATAGCATTAGCTACCACCTTCATCCCACCACATAGTTACCATTTCTTTTTTTGTGGTGAAAACATTTAGATCCACTTTCTCAGCAACATTGAAATAAATGATACAGTATTATTAGCTATAATCACCATGCTGTACATTAGATCTCCAAACTTGTTCATCTTGTTTGATAACTGTGGATGAGTTCCTACTTTGTGCCAGGTCCTGCTCTAGGCATTGGAACTAAACGAAGAATAGGACACAGCTCCTGCCCTTGAGGAGTTCTAGCTCCTCCACTAGCTGGCTGGGTGAACTTGCTTAAGATTTTTAACCTCTCTGTGTCCTTGTCTATAAATTGGAAATAAAGAGTACCAACTTATATGTTATTGGAGGAAATAAATGAGATATTACATGTAAGGTATTTAAGATAATGCCTAACACATTATAAGCACTCATACAGAGTACTTACTATCATCAAAATTATTATAGTTAATATTTTATGAAAGGCTGGCTCCAACGTCATCTCCATTGAAATACCTTCACCTATCTTGCCAATCGAAAGTACTTTCTCCTTTTCTTTTTCTTGGTACTTTGCACTGAGTTATCACTTACTTTATTCCCCTTCTGTTATAGATAATTGTACTTATGCCTCCATCTCCACTAAACTGAGCTGCTTGGGGACAGAGTCCACTTTTTATTTCCATTTATTCACTATTCATCATTCATTCATTTATTCTTTCATTCACTCATTTGACAAGTATATACTAGGCATCAATTATATGCCAGCCACTATGCTAGCCACTGGAAATATAGCAAAGAACAAAATAACCATGGTCCATCTTTACTATCAAGTTTGGCGGTAGAGACAGATAAGTAGGTAATTACTGACAAGCCTGTGAAAGGAGTAGGCACAGGAAACTATAAGAATGAACAGAAAGGGCAATAAATTCAGACTAAAGGAGTCATAGCAAGTGCCCTACTGGAAGCGGCATGTAAACTTAACTCTGAAGGGCAAGTGGGAGTTGGCTAGGGCAGGATGAAAGGGGCAAAGCAAAGTATTCCTGACAAGAGAAAGACCCAGAGATAAGAGAAACTAAAAAGTTTCTGAGAAGGGAACTAAAATGTTCTGTATATCTACAGGAGGAACTGTAAAGAGAAGAGAGGAGTGAGATGAGCTAGAAAGAGGGGCAAACACCAGATCATGCCAGATCTTGTATGCCAAGCTTAAAAGTCTTGTCTTTAATAATATGGGAAGTTCCAGAGGGTTTTAAGCAGAAGAGGGACATGGTGGTCATGTAAAGTAGAGGAGGGGGAAGAGGACACTTTTGGAAGATCAGAGTCAGTAGGACTGAGTGACAGAGTCCTGCTGCTGTTGAGGGTGAAGGGTGGGAGGAGTCAGTCACAGATGACTTGAGGGTTTCTGGCTCTGGAAACTGGTGTAAATGGCCATAGAAGCTTCTGAGCTGGCACAAATAAGAGGAAGGGTTGCTTCTGAATTTGGAGAGAGATAATGAGCTCTGTTTTAAAGCACAGTTGACATGCCTATGGGATATCATAGTAGAGATATTAAGTGGGAAGTTGGATAGAAAGGTTTGGAGCTCCAGAGAAAACAAAGGACTGAAGCACACATTTGGATGTCTGCCACAGAGAGAGATAACTGAAACCATGAGAGGGGATAAGCTCACGCAGGGAGGCCATGGAGAATGAAAAGAGAAGGCAGACTAGGACAGAGCCTCGATAAATTCCAGCACCTGAAGAGTAGTTACGGTTGCTAGAAAAGGCAACTGGAAAGGTATGGCCAAGGAGATAGAAGGGCACTAAGCAGAGTGCTATGTCACAGAAGCTCATGAAAAATATTGTTTCCAGAGGAAGGGAATGGTCAGCAGAGTCATAATAAAAATCAGAACAGCATTTGATGACGTTTGTCAGAGCAACTTCAGTAGAGTAGAGAGGAGCAGAAGCCAGACTGTGAAGGATTGATAAATGAGTGGGAAATGAGGAAGTAGAGATAGCAAGGTTAGTAAATACTCTTAACAAACTTTCGCTGTAAAGGGGAGGGAGAGGGAGAGGGAGAGAGAGAACCTGGAGAAGACATGGGGTTGAGGAAGCTATTCTTTTGTTTTGTTTTGTTTTGTCTTAAGATGGAAGAGACTTTACTATGTTTAAATGCTGATATGAAAGTGGTTCTCCCTCACAGAATATGAATAATTAATTATATGATTATAAAACATTCTTTTGTTCATTCTTTAATGTCCAAGCAGCCTTGCAAGGTGGGTACAGGAGGGGCTATGAACCACTTTTTGTTGTTGCTGATGTCGTTTAATTGATGAGGAAAGTCAAGTACTAATGAGAGAAAGAGATTTTGTTATATCCACAAAGTAGGTTAGTGTAGAGCCAGACTGGAGCCCCAGTTATGTGTCTAGGTGGAAACGTGACCAACAGTGAACTGTGATACCAGTTCACTGTTGCCAAATGCCAAATGCCCTAGATTCTCTGAGACAGTCAATCATTTCCTTGGTATGGCTTCTCTTCTTTATCTAAATCTCTTTTATTGAACCTATCACACTGCAGAGCAGTGATTCCTTGCCTTGTCTCTCTTCCTCATGAACCTGGAAGCATCTTGAAAACAGGGGTATGTCTGACCTTTTTATCCCCAGTGCCCAACAGAGTCTGGCACATAAGGAAAAGAAAAAGGTCAGGGTTCCTCAGAAAATTCCAGGCACTGAGCCAGGCACCTTCATATATCTCAGTTCTTAATCCAGGCTGCACATTACAATCACCTGGGGAGTTTAAAAAACTATGGAAGCTCTGACCCTACATCAAACCAACTAAATTTGACTCTAGGGGAAGGGGTAGGTTTAAAAACCTTCCCAGGTGATACCAAGGCACAGCTAAGGGTGAGAACCACTGTTTTCCATTATTTAATTTAATCTTATTAATAGTCATCGGGGGTAGTTAACATTATTCCCAATCAAGCAGTAAGGAAACAGGCTTACAGAGGGTAATGAAACATAAAACCATGTGGTAAGACCAAGATTCAAATGCTGGTCTGAATATTTTTCTAACAGATGCATAATAAATATCTGTTGAACTCAACCAAATGGATTCCAAACTCTGTGATACATTGCTTGTCTCAGCATATTTATCTGTGTCCATATGTGCCCTGTCTATTTGATTCAGAAAAAAAGTCTACGTACCTTGGGAATTACACTATGAAAATATATTTATGAATTCTAGGGATCAAACTGGTAAAAGTCCAGCATTTTATATCCCCACATCAATAGGAATTTGGTGTCAATAAATCACAATTGATGCAATGACTAGAGCAAACATTCACCCCAGAATTTCTTGAATGTTTCCAATTCAATATACTCTGACCTGTTATCTTATTTATGACAGAAAAATCCTAAAATTTTCAATAATTTATACATAGTACGTGAATGTACTGCCAGTGGGTATATAATAAAATACACTGAAGTCAGAAAATATTAATGCAAATTAAAGTTACTTGCCCAAATGTGGTCACGTTATACATTAGTTCATGATCATGTACAATTTTTTAAATCTAGAAAAAAAATCTAATCCTATAAAAACTCAAAAAGAACAACAAAAACCTTTTAGAAGTAATGAATGAATTAAGTAAGGTATTAGGATACAAAATGAATATACAAAAATCTATTGTGCTTCTACAACAATGAACTACCAAACAGAAAATTAAGAAAACAATTCTATTCACAGTAGCAACAAAAAGGATAAAATACATAGGAATAAACTTAACCAAAGAGGTAAAAGACTTGTACCATGAAAATTACAAAACATTGATGAAAGAAATCAAGAAAAAAGAGATAAGGGAAAGACAACCACTGTTCATGGATTGGAAGAATTACCATTAAAGTTTCCAGAGAGATAGCCTCATCCACCAGAGGGAAGACAGCAGAAACAAGAAGAACTATAATCCTGCACCTGTGGAACAAAAAATCACATTCACAGAACGACAGACAAGATGAAAAGGCAGAGGGCTATGTACCAGATGAAGGAACAAGATAAAACCTCAGAAAAACAACTAAATGAAGTGGAGGTAGGCAACTTCCAGAAAAAGAATTCAGAATACAGGTAGCGAAGGTGATCCAGGAACTCAGAAAAAGAATGGAGGTAAAGATTGAGAAGATGCAAGAAATGTTTAAAAAAGACCTAGAGGAATTAAAGAACAAACAAACAGAGATGAATAGTACAATAACTGAAATGAAAAATACACTAGAAGGAATCAATAGCAGAATAACTAAGGCAGAAAAACAGATAAGTGACCTGGAAGAAAGTATGGTGGAATTCACTGCTGTGGAACAGAATAAAGAAAAAGGAATGAAAAGAAATGAAGAGAGGCTAAGAGACCACTGGGACAACATTAAAGGCAACACCATTCGCATTATAGGGATCCCAGAGGGAGAGGAGAGAGAGGAAGGACCTGAGAAAATATTTGAAGAGATTATAGTTGAAAACTTCCCTAACATGGGAAAGGAAATAGCTACCCAAGTCCAGGAAGTGCAGAGAGCCACATACAGCATAAACCCAAGGAGAAACATGCCAAGACACATAGTAATCAAATTGGAAAAATTAAAGACAACGAAAAATTACTGAAAGCATCAAGAGAAAAACGACAAATAACATACAACTCCCATAAGGTTAACAGCTGATTTCTCAACAGAAACTCTACAAGCCAGAAGGCAGTGGCATGACATATTTAAAGCAATGAAAGGGAAGAAACAACAACCAAGATTACTCTACCCAGCAAGGATCTCATTCAGATTTGGTGGAGAAATCAAAAGCTTCACAGACAAGCAAAAGCTAAGAGTATTCAGCACCACCAAACTAGCTCTACAACAAATGCTAAAGAAATGTCTCTAAGTGGGAAACACAAGAGAAGAAAAGGACCTACAAAAACAAACCCAAAACAATTAAGAAAATGGTAAGAGGAACATACATATCGATAATTACCTTAAACGTGAATGGATTAAATGCTCCAACCAAAAGACACAGGCTCACTGAATGGATACAAAAACAAGACCCATATATATGCTGTCTACAAGAGACCCATTTCAGACCTAGGGACACATACAGACTGAAAGTGAGGGGATGGAAAAAGATATTCCATGCAAATGGAAATCAAAAGAAAGCTAGAGTAGCGATACTCATATCAGATAAAATAGACTTTAAAATAAAGAATGTTACAAGAGACAAGGAAGGACACTACATAATGATCAAGGGATCGATCCAAGAAGAGATAACAAGTATAAATATATATGCAGCCAACATAGAAGCACCTCATTACATAGGGCAACTGCAAACAGCTATAAAAGAGGAAATTGACAGTAACACAATAATAGCGGGGGACTTTACCACCTCACCTACACCAATGGTCAGATCATCCAAAGAGAAAATTAATAAGGAAACACAAGCTTTAAATGACACAATGCACCAGACAGATTTATTTGATATTTATAGGACATTCCATCCAATAACAGCAGATTACACTTCCTTTTTAGGTGTGCACAGAACATTCTCCAGGATAGATCACATCTTGGATCACAAATCAAGCCTCAGTAAATTTAAGAAAATTAAAATCATATCAAGCATCTTTTCTGAACACAATGCTCTGAGATTAGAAATCAATTACAGGGAAAAAAAACTGTAAAAAAACACAAACACATGAAGGCTAAACAATATGTTACTAAATAACCAAGAGATCATTGAAGAAATCAAAGGGGAAATTAAAAAAATACCTAGAGACACATGACAATGAAAACGTGATGATCCAAAACCTATGGGATGCAGAAAAAGCAGTTCTAAGAGGGAAGTTTATAGCAATACAAGCCTACCTCAAGAAACAAGAAAAATCTCAAATAAACAATCTAACCTTACACCTAAATGAGCTAGAGAAAGAAGAACAAACAAAACCCAAAGTTAGTAGAAGGAAAGGAATCATAAAAATCAGAGCAGAAATAAATGAAATAGAAACAAAGAAAACAATAGCAAAGATCAATAAAACTAAAACCTGGGTCTCTGAGAAGATAAACAAACTTGATAAACCATTAGCCAGACTCATCAAGAAAAACAGGGCGAGGACTCAAATCAATAAAATTAGAAATGAAAAAGGAGAAGTTATAAGAGACACCGCAGAAATACAAAGCATCCTAAGAGACTACTACAAGCAACTCTATGACAATAAAATGGGCAACCTGGAAGAAATGGACATATTCTTAGAAAGGTAAAACCTTCCAAGACTGAACCAGGAAGAAATAGAAAATATGAACAGACCAATCACAAGTAATGAAATTGAAACTATGAATAAAAATCTTCCAACAAATAAAAGTCCAGGACCATATGGCTTTACAGGTGAATTCTATCAAACATTTAGAGAAGAGTTAACACCCATTCTTCTCAAACTCTTCCAAAAAAATTGCAGAGGAAGGAACACTCCCAAACTCATTCTATGAGGCCACCATCACACTGATACCAAAACCAGACAAAGATACTCCAAAAAAATGGAAAATTACAGATCAATATCTCTGATGAATATAGATGTAAAAATCCTCAACAAAATACTAGCAAACAGAATCCAACAACATATTAAAAGGATCATACACCATGATCAAGTGGGATTTATCCCAGGGATGCAAGGATTCTTCAATATATGTAAATCAATCAATGTGATACACCATATTAACAAATTGAAGAAGAGAAACTATGATCATCTCAAGAGATGCAGAAAAAGCTTTTGACAAAATTCAACACCCAGTTATGATAAAAACTCTCCAGAAAGTGGGCATAGAGAGAACCTCTTTCAACATAATAAAGGCCATGGTACAACAAACCCGAAGCAAACATCATTCTCAATGGTGAAAAACGGAAAGCATTTCCTCTAAGATCAGGGTCAAGACAAGGATGTCTGCTCTCACCACTATTATTCAACATAGTTTTGGAAGTCCTAGCCACGGCAATCAGAGAAGAAAAAGAAATAAAAGGAATACGAATTGGAAAAGAAGAAGTAAAACTTTCACTGTTTTCAGATGGCATGATACTACCCATAGAGAATCCTAAAGATGCCACCAGAAAACTACTAGAGCTAATCAATGAATATGGTAAAGTAGCAGGATACAAAATTAATGCACAGAAATCTCTTGCATTCTTATACTCTAATGATGAAAAATCTGAAAGAGAAATTAAGGAAACACTCCCATTTACCATTGCAACAAAAAGAATAAAATACCTAGGAATAAACCTACGTAAGGAGACAAAAGACCTGTATGCAGAAAATTATAAGACACTGCTGAAAGAAATTAAAGATGATACAGAAAGATGGAGAGATATACCATGTTCTTGGATTGGAAGAATCACTAATGTGCAGATGACTAGGCTACCCAAAGCGATCTACAGATTCAATGCAATCTCTATCCAATTACCAATCGCATTTTTTATGGAACTAGAACAAAAAATCTTAAAATTTGTATGGGGACTCAAAAGACCCCAAACAGCCAAAGCGGTCTTGAGGGACAAAAATGGAGGTATAGGAATCAGACTCCCTGACTTCAGACTATACTACAAAGCTACAGTAATCAAGAGAGTATGGTACTGGCACAAAAACAGAAATATAGATCAAAAATAGAAAGCCCAGAGATAAATCCACGCACCTATGGTCAACTAACCTATGACAAAGGAGGCAAGGATATACAGTGGAGAAAAGACAGTCTCTTCAATAAGTGGTGCTGGGAAAACTGGACTGCCACATGTAAAAGAATGAAATTAGAACACTTCCTAACACCATACACAAAAATAAACTCAAAATGGATTAGAGACCCAAATGTATGACTGGACACTATAAACCTCTTAGAGGAAAACATAGGAAGAACACTCTTTGACATAAGTCACAGCAAGATCTTTTTTGATCCACCTCCTAGAGTAATGGAAATAAAAACAAAAATAAACAAATGGGACCTAATGAAACTTCAAAGCTTTTGCACAGCAAAGGAAACTATGAACAAGATGGAAAGACAACCCTCAGAATGGGAGAAAATATTTGCAAACGAATCAGTGGACAAAGGATCAATCTACAAAATATATAAACAGCTCATGCAGCTCAATATCAAAAAAACAAACATCCCAGTCCAAAAATGGGAAGAAGACCTAAGTAGACATTTCTCCAAAGAAGACATACAGATGGCCCAGAAGCACATGAAAAGCTGCTCAGCATCACTAATTATTAGAGAAACTACAATGAGGTATCACCTCACACCAGTTAGAATGGGCACCATCAGAAAATCTACAAACAACAAATGCTAGAGAGAGTGTGGAGAAAAGGGAACATTCTTGCACTGTTGGTGGGAATGTAAATTGATACAGCCACTATAGAGAACAGTATGGAGGTTCCTCAAAAAACTAAAAATAGAACTACCATACGACCCAGCAATCCCACTACTGGGCATATACCCTGGTAAAACCATAATTCAAAAAGAGTCACGTACCACAGTGTTCATTGCAGCTCTGTTTACAATAGCCAGGTCATGGAAGCAACCTAAATGCCCATCAATAGACGAATGGATAAAGAAGATGTGATACATATATACAATGGAATATTACTCAGCCATAAAAAGGAATGAAATTGGGTCAGTTGTAGAGACGTGGATGGATCTAGAGACTGTCATACTGAGTGAAGCAAGTCAGAAAGGGAAAAACAAATCTCGTACATTAACGCATATATGTGGAACCTAGAAAAATGGTACACATGAACCAGTTTCCAGTGCAGAAATTGCGACACAGATGTAGAGACAAAACGTATGGACAGCAAGGGGGGAAAGTGGCGGGGGTGGTGGTGGTGTGGTGGTGGTGGTGGTGTGATGAATTGGGAAATTGGGATTGACATATATACACTAATATGTATAAAATGGATAACTAATAAGAACCTGCTGTATAAAAAATAAATAAAGTAAATTTCAAAAATTCAAAAAAAAGACTGTGCTCCCAATTCAGGGGGCCTGGGTTTGATCCCTGGTCAGGGAACTGGATCCTGCATGCCGCAACTAAGACCCGGTGCAGCCAAATAAATAAATAAATATTAAAAATATATATTAGATGGGTAGAATTTGAGGTGGATCTTCGATTATGGGGAGAGTGTGATTAGTTCAAAGTATTGACTGGGAAGCAACCCCGCAGTCATTGCCTGGAGGTAAAAATGGCTTGAGGATGTGAGGAGAGCCCAGAATTTCACCCCTCCCCTGGCTGCCCCTCTGCTACGTTAACAGAGAATGAAAAGAATTTTAAAATATCAAACTTCAAGAACAATTTCTCTTCTACAAAGTATTGCTTCCTGGGGCACAGAGCAAGTTTCTGAATTCTAGCTCTCTGAGAATAAACTTGGATAAAGAATTTGTCTTTCAGCATCTTCTCACTGTACTTTGTTTTGAAGAGTTTGGTCTGTGTGGGTACATGCTGTACTTTTTAATATGTCAAAGCAAAATAAGTTTCCTTTCATCTGATTTGCTTGCGTTAAGTGCAAAATTATGCTAATTAAAAGTAGAAAAGAAAGAAATACTGAAATGAAGAGCAATTGGGTTAGATTTATAAAAAAAAATTGATCCACAGGAAATAAAATTTTGTATTAGTAAAAAAAAAAAAAAATTTTTTTCTCCATAATATCCAAAGTGATCTACAGATTCAGTAAAATCCTTATCAAAATTCCAAAGTCATTCTTCACAGAAATAGAAATAAAATCCTAAAATTCATATGGAACCACAAGAGACTCTGAATAGCCAAAGCAATCTTGAGCAAGAAGAACAAAGCTGGGGGGATCACATTTCCTGATTTCAAAATATATTACGAAGCTTCAGTAATCAAAACTGTATGATACTGGAATAAAAAAGACATACATACCAATGGAAGAGAATAGAGGGCCGAGAAATAAGTCCATACACCTAAGGTTGTCTAACCCCTGACAAGGGTGCTAATAACACAAAATACAGAAAGCAGACTCTCTTCAATAAATGGTATTAGGAAAACTGAATAGCCACATGCAGAAAAATGAAGTTGGATCCTTATCTCATACCATATACAAAAGTCAACTCAAAATGGATTAAACATAAGACCTGAAACTGTAAAACTAGTAGAAGAAGATATTAGGGAAAATGCTTCACAACATTGTTCTGAACACTTAGTTTTTTGGATATGATACCAAAAGCACAGGCAACAAAAGCAAAAATAGACAAGTAGGATTGCATCAAATTAAAATGCTTCTGCATAGCAAAGGAAACAACCAACAGTGTGAAAAGATGACCTATGGAATGGGAAAAATATTTTCCAACCATATACATGATAAGGGGTTGATATGTAAAATATATAAGTAACTCATATAACTCAGTAGCAAAGAAACAAATAACAACTTAAAAAATGGGCAAAGAATCTGAATAGACATTTCTCAAAAAAAGAAATATAAATGCACAACAGGCATATGTAAAGGTGCCCAGCAACACTAATCATCAGGGCCATACAAACCAAACCACAATGAGATACCACCTCACATGTGTTACAATAGCTATTATTAAAAAGACAAAAGATAGCAAGTTTTGTGAGGATGTAGAAAAAGGGAACTCTTGTGTACTATTGGTGGGACTGTAAATCGGTACTATCACTATAGAAGTTACTCAAAAAATTAAAAACAGAACTACCTTATGATCCATCAATCTCACTTCTGGGTATATATCCAAAGGAAATGGAATATCTCTCTCAATATCTTGCAGAGATACCTGCACTCACATGTTCATTGAAGCATTATTCACAATAGTGAAGATATGGGAATAACAGAAATGTCCATCAACAGATGGATGGATAAAGAAAATGTGATGCATGTATATATATATATATATATATATATATATATATACCACACATAAATGGAATATTATTCAGTCTTGAAAAGGAAGGAAAACCTGCCATTTGTCACAACATGGCTGAACCTGAAGGACATTATGCTAAATGAAATAAGCCAGACACAGAAAGAAAAATACTGCATGATATCACTTATATGCAGAATCTAAAATAGTCAAAATCATAGAAGTAGAGAGTAGAATGGTAGTTGCCAGGGGCTGTGAGGCGGGGAAAATGAGGAGATGTTGGTCAAAGGGTACAAACTTCCAGTTAGAATATGAATGTGTTCTGAGGATCTAATGTACAGCACAGTGGCTGTAGTTAATAACACTACATTGCATACTTGAAATTTGCTAAGAGAATAGATCTTACGTGTTCTCTTTATAGAAGAAAAAAGAAAATGGCAACTACGTATGGTGATGAATATGTTAATTAGCTTGACTGGTTATTATTTCACAATGTATATATATATATATATATATCAAAACATCAAGTTATACAGCTTAAATATATACAATTATACCTCAATAAAGTTGGGGAAAAAAATCTAGGTACTGCCCTAGACTTTCCAAATATTATCTTATTTAGTTCCCAAGACCGTCCTCTGAGGTACACTTTATATTATATAAATATACATTTTGTGAATGAAAGAATTGGGTCTGAGCTAGGTTAAGTGACTTTCTCAAGGTCACAAAGACCCAGGCCAGCCTGACTCCAAATTCACTACTACACACTGTTTCCTGCATATGAAGTAAGGGCATGTGGTGCTTTTCTAGTCCTCAGGCCCACACACTCCAGGAACACAGAAGCTCACAAGGTGGTGGCAGCAGTGATTTCATCATATATTTTTAAATGATTTTCCTTTTCATAAGGAGAACATTAGTATTCTAAACATGGAGAAAATATTTGATTTTTCTTTTTCTCTCCCCTTTCCATTTTTTTGTCTTGGTGTTAGGGATAAACAGTGTTCCAAGGATCATTTTTTCTGACTATCAGCTTTGGGAGACAAGAGAACATTGTTAATGACCACCAAAGGTGTCAGATTTCCCTTAATAATCCAAATGTATTACTCAGAGATTTGCCAATAACCTTTTGACAAAAAAGAAGTAATTATTTATTAAATATTGAGTAATAGGATTTTTTCAAAGCCAAAAGAAACCCTGTGGAGAGTTAATATAATGAGCCTCAGTTTCCTTAAGGCTCCCTTTGCCTGTGTTGTCCTCTGTACCCTGTTTTTGGCATCTACCCTAATATTTCTCTCACTGACTTGCCATCATCTGTTTACTCACCTGTTTTCCCAACTAGACTTGAAGCTTTCCCTGGCAGGGACTCTTCTCATTTCTGTGTTTCTAAATTGGGCACAGGGCCTGGCTGCAAGCTTCTGCTTAGTAAATGTGTGGAGAAAGAATGAATGAATGAATGAATGTAATCTTATTCTTCTCCCTCAAAAGGAATTCGTTAAATGTACAACCAGTGATGGTATAATTTTTAAATCTCTAGGAGACATTTTATGCAAATTGCCAAAAGAGCAAAAATTCCTCATTGGAACATGTTGGGATTGTTGATTCAGGAAATGTGTTACCCAAACCCTGATGCATTCTCTGATCTTTATTAGACAACTATCCTAATTAATTATGGGGTCAACTTTTAAATGAACTGTTTCTATAAACTCTGCCATTCGTCCTCAAACCTCTATTACCCATGCAGATATGCAGATTCTGCACCCCTTTCACTCAAGACGGCTTCTACTAGATCTGTCTGCCAGGAATACCCACCTTTGGGCCACATGGCCAAATGGGGAAGAAAGGTGGACTGTCTGATAGCAAGGCCTGGGCGTGGACTGGTATGAGAACATGACCCCAGTATAGCCAGAATAATGTCCCACAGGTACCTCAAAATCATGTCAATTGAAGTCATGAGTTTTTCACCAAAACCTGCTCCTCCCCTTAGTGAGTTGTCTTCAGCTCAGGGTATGGCATCACCATTCCCTCAATTACTCAGACTAGAAAAACTGGTGTGTCATTCTGGATTCCCCCCACTTTTCAGCTCTCTCAATGGCATCCTATGATAAACAGACCTTAAAATGTCCGCTTCTCCATTCTTACAGCTACTACCCCAGTTAAAGACTCCAAAACTTCTCACGTTGATTACTGCAGTAGCCTCCTGTCTGGTCTCTCTGCCTCCAGTAATCTCCTCATTGAATTTAGAGGTATCTTTCTAAGATCCAAAACTAACCATGTCATTCTCCTGCCAAAATTCCTTCAGGAACATATTTTTTTCAGGAGTTGCCTTGAATTGGTGTCCTGAGTGGCTTCTGCTCTCATCACTCCCTAACTATGCCCCAGCCACCTTGAACTGCCTTTATTTTCTCAAGTATGCCTGATACTCTCTGGCTTCTGGAGTCTTAAACCAACCTGGAACATTCTTCCCCAGATCTTTGTCTGACTAACTCCTATTTACCTTTCAAGTCTTAGCCTGATTGTCATTTTCCTTGGGAAGTCTTCCTAAGATAATTGACCCAGCTGGACGTTAGCTCCAAGAGAGCAGGGACATGTCTTCTTTAGTGTCTGGCATGGTGTCCTACACATACTGTACTTGTTGAATGAGAAAAAGGGAAGAAGGAAATTGATACTTATTAAGTACTGGTTGTGTGCCAGGCACTGTCTAGGCTCCAGCTCATTCAAGTCATTTAGTCCTCATGACAACACTGATGTACAAAGCATCACAGTCTTCATTTTTCAGATAGAGAAATGGAGACTCAGAGAAGTTGAATAACTTAAAGCCACAGGGCTGGTAAAGGCAGAGCAAGAACTGATTCCGAAATCTGTATCTTTCTATTGTTCCATATGACTAACATGGAGCTCGTAGCATATGAGGTGATCAAAAAACCCTTGTTAAATGAATGAAGAAATGAAGAGGGAGATCATAACTGCAAATAATATAATTCATTTCAGGATGAAAATATATACCCAGATAATAATAATGCCTATCTTTGGGTGATGGGTCTAGGGATGATTTATCATCATTAACATCATCATCATCATCACCCTAGCTTCATGCATTTTCTATGTCTTATTTAATGAATATGCAATTATTATTATGTATTATGGGAAAATAAGCAAAATTAAAGGAAACTGAACTAAAAATATGTATCTATATAATACACTTCAACAATGATCTAGGTATATCATAGAAAAGAGGTAGCTATTCCCTTACATATTCTTTTCCTTTTTACCACAGTATTTACTCTCTTTTAACATTCTATTCAATTTACTTATTACACTTATTGTCTGTCTCCTCCAGTAAACTATAAGCTTCACAAGAGTATGCACTTTGCTCACCAATGCATCCCAAGTATTAAGAATAGTGCCTGGCGTTAAGTAGGTCTCAATAAATATTTATCAAATGATTAAGTAGCCATATTATATTCAAACTCCTTAAATGATGCTTTGCTTTCCAGTGCTTTTTGGCTTACTTTTCAAACACTTTCCTGGTTGCTAACTTGAATTTACTTAGGTTAAATAAAAGGACTCTGCTCAAACTGAAACTCAAATTTTTATCAAAATGGAGATTCTTAGTCAATGGAAATGGTTTCCAAATGAAGCTGACGGTTCCATGGCCGTAGTAAAACATCAAACTTCTTCACATCTGTTACGGTACTTGATCCTCACAAAAACACAGTGATAAAGGCAGGTCAGGAATATTATTTTCCCTACTTGATAGATGAGAAAACTGAGACAAGGCTAAGGCCCTCAGTTAGGTTAGTGTGACAAAAGAGAGACCTGAACACAGATGTGATGAAGAAACAGAGAGCCAGGACCATAGTCACTGGGAGGAAATGGGACTTGAGGCAGAGAAGTTCAGGAGGTGTGTGCTCCAGCACAGAGACAGGCAGGACCTAGTTATAGCAGTCAGGCAAGACAGCAAGGGTAGGGACTCAGAAAAGGAGTGGGAGGAAGGCAAAGCTGAGCTATGGTTCCAGAGACCTTTGCATTTCTCCCGCAGAGGTTCAGGATTGAGCCTGAGCCCAACGGACTTTCCAAATCTGTCATGTCATCTCCATCCCAATGCTCCAGTCCAGTTGTCATCATTTCTTGCCTAGACAATTTTAACAGCCTTCACAGTGGTCTCACTCCTCCAGTCTTGCCAGTGGCAGTCCAAACTCCCCACTGCAATCAGACTGATTCTTCCATAAGGAAATCTCTACCATGTTATTTTTCTGTTTTATTTCTTTATTATTTCTTCATTATCTATGGATGAAATCAAAACTTAGCATGGCATTCAAGCCCTCTATGCTATCTGCTATCACCCTCACATTTCTAAGGATATTGCCCCTTTCCCCCATGTTCCTTACCCAATAAATCTTTTCTCAGACTCTAAATATGCTGTGGCTTTTTGCACCACTATGCCTTGGCACAGGCTGTTGACCTTTTCTTTTCCTGATGAAGTCTTAGTCATCCTTCAAGGCCAGCTCAAATGCCACTCCCTCTGAGAAGTTTTTGGCCCTCCCAACTCTACAAGGACAGTTACTCGCATCTGTATTTGGGCTTCTGGAGCACTCTTCACACTGCTCTGGCACAGCAAAGTGTTGTCCTGTTCCTCTCTCCCACCCCCAACCTGTGCTATCCTCGGCACTTGTTAACGCTCAAAACCACTAAAGCAGGCGGTTCTCGTAGTGTGCTCCCTAGACCAACAGAATCACATCATGGGAACTTGTTAGAAATGCAAATTCTTAGGCTACACCCCAGATCTATTAAATTGGAAACACTGGGAGTGGGATCCAGTCCTCCAGGTGATTCTGATACATACTAAAGCTTGAGAACGGCTGTACTAAAGGATTAAAGGAATCAAAGAGGAATTCTGTGTGGGAAGAATCACGAAAGGCTTCCCAGGAGAGGAAGCATTTGGATTGGGCCTGATAGAGGTTAAGATTTAGATACAAAGAAATAAAAGGAAAGGGCTTTCCTGAGAGAGGAAATTGCAAGAACAAAGGCAAGGAGCTAGAGAAGTCCGTGCGTGGTCAGGCAATGTGTTGGACCCAGTTGCCTGGAGTCTAGAAAGAGTGAAGGAAAGTAAACAGAAATCAGTTTAACTCAGCAGCCTCTCCCACTGGCCCATAAACTCCTCCACGACAAGGAGGCAAGGACTGTGTTTGACTCAGCTCTGTGTCTGATAGCCATCCCAGGGCAAGGGCTTAAATATTTTAGGAATGACTGATTGAAGGCAGCTCAAATGAAGAAGAATATCAGAGACGTAGGTGTTCTGTGAGACCAGCTATATCATGCAACAGTTCCTGAAAAGGAAAGAGCAGAGAAAATTGTTCCACTGCAGTTAGAGCATAAACTTTCCCATCTGGCTCCATCTAGTGTCCTAATGGACAGATTTCTCGTCTAGGACATCTCTAGCCACAGAAGAAACATCCTCTGATTGTTATGCTGCAGGTATAGAGAGGGGAAGGTGGCGGAGCCGCCAGGGCCTGGCTTCAAATTGAAAACAGCTTTAGGTCTGAGCTTTCTTGATTTTTTTCATTTGGTTATTCCATTTAAATTTCCTGTAGCTTTGGGACGTGTGTGTGTGTGTGTGTGTGGAGAGAAAGAGAGAGAGAGAGAGAGAGGGAGAGAAACAGAGAAGGGAAGGATGAGAGACAAGCCCTTTGCATATGCCAAATTCCAAAGATTGTGTACCCAGAATCTTTGAATTCTCTTATCAGGGCATGTGTGATGGATTTTGGCCATGTTCTGTAACCTCCACCAGGGGGTATCCCAGACTCTAACAAAGCAGCATGCAAACCTAGGACTTGGGAGAGGGTCATTTTTCTTTAAAAGTGATCAATAAAATATTGTCAGTGTCTTTGATAAGGATTGAAAGAACGCTATTCTAAGGAAATAATGAGAGATGCAAACATGTACAAGAGTGTTCATTAAACTATAATAGTAAAAAATTGAAAATTTCCTAAATGTTGAATAAGATGAAATGATTGAATAAGTTATTCATATGCATACTATGGATTATGCAATTCTTAAAAACATACTTTTGAAGAACATTTAATAACATGGGAAATGGTCATGATATTTTGTTGAGTGAAAAAAGAAAAATACAATATGACACCCATTGTATTAAAAATGCATAAAAATACAAAGAAAAAAGTTGGTGAGAAGTACAGTAGTATGCTGACTTGTGGAATTAGCAGCAACATAAATTTAAATTATTTTACTTTTATATATTTTCTACAATGAGTATATTTACAGTTTTACTAAATTAAGAATTGGGCAGTAGCATGAAAAGAAGGAAACTGAAATGAAAATGAAAAGAAAATTTCATTAGAATATGAAAAGCAGAATATTAGTCAAATTGGGAACATGTAATCCAGTAAAAAGTAAGCAGTTGCAGTGGTTTGGAAAAACATATTTTGCCAATATCATCTAGCACAACCCAGGACCCATTATTATTGATGACTAAGAGTTTACATGTTTGGTGTTTTAACAAACTACTTCCTATTTTTAAAAGAATTAAATAAGGGACTTCCCTGGTGGTCCAGTGGTTAGGACTTTGCCTTCCAATACAGGGGGTGCAGGTTCGAGGGTAGAAAATCATACATCCTTGATACTGTCCATTCTTTTTTTTTTTTTTTTTTTCTGTACGCGGGCCTCTCACTGTTGTGGCCTCTCCCTTGAGGAGCACAGGCTCCGGACGCGCAGGCCAGTGGCCATGGCTCACGGGCCCAGCCGCCCCGTGGCATGTGGGATCCTCCCAGACTGGGGCACAAACCCGTGTCCCCTGCATCGGCAGGCGGACTCTCAACCACTGCGCCACCAGGGAAGCCCGATACTGTCCATTCTTAATGAGCCATCTATGAACAAAATTATTTGTGGAATAATAGCTATACTCTCCCAGATATTTTCAAATCAATCTCACAAAAATGCCATGAGCAAATCCTGACTGATAGATACGTATATACTATTCCTTTTGCCTAAAACACTGTTTCTCAGAAGTGGCAGTTCAGGTAAGATTTGCCGGTGTTTCTTACACGCCCAGCACTTAGCTAGACATTGTGTCTGTCCGCTCACAGATTTGTATCAATGAATATTCACAGAGATTTTATATGTGCTATTAGCCTTGTTTTGCAAATGAGAACATTGGGGCTCACAGAGGGGAAATGACTTCCCCAAGGTCATACAGGTAGCATGCAAGTAGTAGTGCCTAGTTCAAACTGAGATCTGTCCCCTTGCCCTTGCTACCTTTTGCATTTCCCAAAGGGGTTACCTCCAGGGGAAAATTAATAGGATGGAGGAGGAGTTGCAATGTCGGAAGCTCTCAGAAGGCACCACTGTGGTGTAACTCCTGTTCTGCACTCCAGTGACCTTGAGCTTGAAAGGGACAAAGGCGCAGACTGCCCTGATGCTCTGTGATGAGTCAAGAGGAAAGACAGCTCTCAAGGAAACAGCTGGCCTTTCTCCAGCAGCCGGGCCTGGGAGATAAACAGATCAATGCAGACACTTGCCTCCACCTAATGAGCTAATGACGCAGCCAGGATACTGCCTTATTGGATTGCTGGTCATGCTGATAGGGCCCAGAGTTAAGCAGGCCTACTGCGGGGGCGGGGGACTCATTCCCCACCTCCTAGTGAAGTCCAGCTCCTTTGTATGAAAGCTAGGAATGACTTGTTCCCTTTATCTGTTTGTTCATTCTTTTGTTTGTGTTTGTTTTTCCTCACTCTCCTAGGACTATGTAGAGATTTGCTGAAATGATGTCAATGACCTTTTTGCTCTGTTGACAGAGTGCCACAGATGAAGGAAACACTGTCCTCCCAAGAGGCAGACCAGTGTTTTGCTAAGAGTCCCAGCCTGGGCATTAGCACAGGTACATTCTGATTTCCACAGTGACTCGCTGCAGGACTTAAGGCACATTCCTGCCCCTCTCTGATGTCAATTTCCCACGTGAATCATAGACTCACTGCTTGCTGCACAGCCACAAGAAGAGTAAGGAGCAGGATAGTCTCCAAACCAGAAGGTTGCCTGGTAGGCCACTGTCCTCAACCCAAGACTGGAGAGTATAAACTGTCATCACAGATGCGTTCTTTGAGCTTGTTAGAAATAGAACCTTTATATATGTCCTTCTCTGAGGAGTCTTCAGAGAGATTTTGGCCTAAAAGTATCCTCAGGGTTGAACTATATCAGTGGTTTACAAATTTTTAAAACTGTGGAACCCTTTGTACAGAAGAAATTAAATTTGAAAGCCATAGAATAAAATAGATGCAGTGGGTGAGATATTGTTAAGGGTTCATGAAGCACAGTTTGAAAATCACTAATTTAATCCAACTCTTACCTTACCCTGCTGGTGGTGAAGCTTTGACCAAACTTGGGTCTCCTGCCTCATAGTCCTGTGCTCTTTCCCTTATATACATTTCCTGATTCATGTACCCATCAATCCATTCCCCACCGTGCAATATCTGCTTAGAGTCTACTATACTGAGTCTACTGAGGGAATTACAACAAGACATCATTTGAGTCCACAGAGAGCTCACAGACCTCTGATGCACTGGCCAAAGATAGAAAGGCAGAAGCCCACAAATGGACTAGATTAGGGTTTCTTAACATTGGCTCTATTGACATTTTGGCCCAGATAATTTTTTATTGTCAGGGGTTGTATTATGCACTGTAGGATGTTTAAAACAGCCATGGCCTCTACCCACTAGATGCCAGTAACAGTCCCTCCCAAATCTTGACAATCAAAAATGTCTCCAGACATTGCCAAATGTCCTTTGGGGGTAGGGGGCAAAATCATTTCCATTAGAGAACCAGTGGATTAGTTAACACAAGAGAGCAACATAAGGGGTCTCACCAGGTTGCATAAAATTAAAGGCCAGGTAAATGATGAAGACAATGTTGAGAAGAAGGGGGTCCTCTACACCTATGTCCTCAGGGTGGTGATACCAGCACAATGCGGAGGAAGAGGAGACGGACTCTTGGCTTAAGGTGGGCTTGGCCCTGATTGTCTTCTCACCCTATGCTCCCCTAAAGATCTCCTGGCCAGAAATTTCGTGGAAAGACTCCTGGACCAAGACAAGGCCACCTGCCTCTATGCCTCACTGTGCCACTGATTCATAGTGTGACACTGGCCAAATCTTTCTTCCATCTAGACTTCAGTTTCCTCACCTGTAACAAGGATAGACAGCGAGGTCTGTAGTCTCACCAATAATCCTTAAGTTCCCTTCTAGCTCACGGATTCTATTTTCTAATTTTTGCCATAATCCTAGAAAGAGCAAAACCAAGTCAGGCCGCTGACTACTTGATCTTAGGCTTTCTCAGCCACACCTGAAAACCCACTTCCTTGGATAAGTTGATTACAAAGGGAAATATAAAGGGAGTTTATGCTCCTATCCATACCTTGGAATAATAATAATGATAACAGAGATTAACCTTCATATGTGGCTTTGTAGTTTACAAAGCACCTTCACATATGCTATTCACATACATTACCCTCAAAACCACCCTATGAGGTGAGAATAATTACTGTCACTTCATAGATGAGGAAATCGCTGTTCTGAAAGTTTGAGGGTCTTTGCCTCAGGTCACATCCAGACCTCCCTGACTTCAAACTTCTTGCTTCAAACTCCAGCTGCCTGTGCTTCACTAAGCATATTGGAAACTTTCGCTCCAAGTCTCCTAGAGGTAGGACATAAAGGCCAAGTGACTGAGACACTCAGGTGGAACAGGAACGGAAGAGACAGCATGCTGAGGATACCATGCTGACAGTGATAGGTAGACAGAGCTGGCTGAACAAGTGCCAAACCAAGTGCTCTGAAAGAGTTGAAAAATGAAAAAAAAAAAAAAATCTTCCCACTGTTTGCCTGCCAAGGCCTTGCACTGGGACACGGGTGCAGAGCTCTGCTTAAGGCTTAATTCTATTGATTACACATTCCATTTTCCAAAGTGCCATTTGCCTGAAGGAGCAGGTGGTGTTTTCGGCATCCATTTATCTGATGTATTAGCCATGTGGCTCAGTGCATCAGCAGGCTCGAGTCATCAATTTACGGTGAGATGACAGAGGGAATCACTCACTGCAGAATTGTAATGGGGAGAGGGGGAGGGGGGATGGAACACAGAGAAAGGGACAAAAACATTGGAACTGTGGTCCTGACTGGGGCCTGGGGAAGCAGGAGATGAATGGCCCAACATAGGACCTTCAGCTGATAACAGCCAACATACTCAGGACCTGACTCTGTGGCAGGTCCCATGTTGGGCACTGGGGACACAAAGAGGAGTCACAAGAATTCCCACCTCCAAGGCCTCAGTTTTATGGGGAAGACAGACATAAACTATTAATGACGATAATATCAGACACACATTACAATAGAAGGATGCAGTAGGTAACAGAAAAGTGTTTTAAAATTCCACAGCTATGGTTCAAGTCCCAGCTTTATTATTTACTAGCTTTGCAGTTGTAAAGTTAGAGGCAAAGTTAGACTGGAAGCTCGTGGAGAGTGGGCATAATATGTCATACATTTTTGGATGTCCAGTGCCCCAGCCCAGAGTCTGGTATCGCCATCATAATTACCAAAGAATATTAACAGTATAAGTATGATAATAAGAAGAGAGTCATAATAAAATAACATGTACTGAGCTCTTGCTATATACCAGGTCCTGCCTAAGTGTTATATGTCTTTTAATCCTCACAACAACCTTATGAATTAGGTACTATTATTATCTTTATTTTATAGAGGAGCAGATGGAGCCTCAAGGAGGTTAAATAACTTTCCCATAGTCACACAGCTTCTAAGTGGTTGTGGAGCCAGGATTAAAATCCAGAGCTGTCTGGCTCCACAGCCATACAGCCATTCAACACTACAAAGTTCAGCTATCCCAACTGTCCTCAAGTCATGTAACCTTGCAGAGACTCTATTTCCTTACTCTCCATCAGTGGCTCTAATATTCTTTTTCTTTATAGGTTGTTGTAAGCATCAAATAAGATAATACAGGTAGAGCATTACTTAGTATATTCTAAAAAGCTCAACAAATGATACTTATCATTATCCTTATTCTTAAGATAATTATGTTCAGAGAAGAACTTTGAGGGGCAGAGCCCACCTCATTTAAGGCAAGCTTCTCCAGTGCCTGTGTGAATATCTACTCTTCTCTGATGCAAACAAGGTGCCTCCTCTGGCCCCTATCCTTGCTAGTGCTCCAGTATGATTCTTCTTTTTTTTAAAAAAAATATATATTTATTTACTTTGGCTGCACCAGGTCTTAGGTGCGGCCCATGGGCTCTTTAGTTGCAGCATACATGCAGGACCTAGCTCCCCGAACAGGGATCAGACCTGGGACCCCTGTATTGGAAGTGTGGAGTTTCACCCACTGGACTACAAGGGAAGTCCCCAGTATGATTCTTTTTAATTAGATATTAACATTTTATTTATTAAGGCTTTTGCCATTTGATGTGTAACATGAGGTAGATTGTGGCAAAGGCAAAATGTGAGTAAAGCCAATAATGGCTTTAGAAATTGCATTCCAATAAAAAGGCTCATTGGCCCTTGAGTTTCAGGGAGGAAATTTATCTGACAAAAGTATAGGAGGTGGACGTGAGAGGAGGATGGTAAAAATTTGCCTTGGTAGAGAATCCCACCACTACCCTATCTCTGTCTGCTCTGGCTAGACAACTCCCGCCATGCTCCCTGAGAAGGCAGTGTCATAGCAGAACGGACACTTACTGGTGTTTCCTCACTCATTCACTTATTCATTTATTCAGCACATATTTTTAGAGGTCTCGCTTTATTCCAGGTACCATACTGGGCACTGAATTTAGAGAGATCAATAAGATTTCATTGATACTTAAAACTTTAGAAGGATGATGCTTGTGTAGTTACAAAATGATGTGATAATTCATTGTCATGCTATTTAAAATAATGACAACTTAGAACCATCTCAACTATAAATACTAGGAGATTTTAAATAAAGTATGGTATATCATTTCAAAGGAATATTATTTAATCATTTAAAGAACTTATAAATAATTCCAAATACTGTGGTAAAATTTTCACAGTACAATGTTAAATGATATAAACCTGTACATATAATACGTTTTTAACTATATATATACAGATATGCAAAAAAAATTTGTCAGGAAGAAAGTGTTCAACTTATTAACAGTATTATCTTTGGGGATGGTGTTAACGGTGATATTTTCCTCTGATATAATATTATTCTGTATTTGCAAAATTTTCTACAATGAACATATAGCACAAACTATCCAAAAGTATAAAGCAATTATTGTTATAAGTATGTATAAAACACTCCTGGCAAAGAAAGATTGACTTTCTAACTTTTCCATCTTATAGATGAATAAATTGGGGTTCTGAGAGATTATGTAGCTTTTCCAAGGCTTTCCAGCCCATAGCTGACTGAAGCACACCGCAAATAAGTCATCTGATTATAAATCTGGAAGTTTTCCACTGAGCCACTGGGACTTTCTAGGAGCTACCTGCCTGAAAATGGGGGGTTGGTCTGCCTCTAAGGTCTTCAAGGATCTGGCAGAGCTACTGTTCTGATTGTTCCAGAAGAACCTAGAAGTCAAAAGGAGAGTCTGGGAATGATTCAGTGATGGATCGCTAGTTGTGGATCTAGAGGAAATGCATAGTACTGTAAAAATAACCTTGGCTGTTTATATTTCAACTCTTTAAGATTTACGGTATTTGAACTAGAAGAATAATATAGGTCTGGGCACATATTTAATGTTTTCATTTGATTTAGAACATACAGCCCCAGCACTGAGCTAATTTGAATGTTTGAATATTTTAATATCACTGTATTATGTGCTCAGCATTCATGATTAAATATACATCTTCAAGTCCAATTTATTTTTAACTTCATTATGGTCTGTTACAACTGGCATTCAATGAATTCTGCATTTGGCCACATAGCCCAGCTCCAGTTTTTTGCAATTGTGCATTTGTGTGCATACATCCATGGGCATGTAAAACCAAACTTTCCTCTTTAAACAGAAGTATTTACTGTCTTAAGAAGGACCTATTTTCTCAGTTATCAGTGACATTAGAGCACAGGACAACTGAGATATCAATGAATTCAACCTTCCAATTCTATTCTTACATCTGGTTCATAGGGACCCTACTCTGGGCTCCAAGCGTTACTAATGCAAACATTGCGGACCCATCTCTCTGCCAAGAGAATATCCAGACAGGTACAAGAGGAATTAAATTCAGACCTTTTTGATATTTTGCCAACTTTTCATCGTAAAAAAAAATTATAGGTCTTCCCTGGTGGCACAGTGGTTAAGAATCCGCCTGCCAATGCAGGGGACACGTGTTTGAGCCCTGGTCCGGGAAGATCCCATATGCCACGGAGCAACTAAGTCCGTGCACCCCAACTACTGAGCCGGCGCTCTAGAGCCCGTGAGCCACAACTACTGAGCCCGCGAGCCTAGAGCCCGAGCTCTGCAACAGGAGAGGTCACTGCAATGAGAAGCCCGTGCACCACAACTGCCGAAGAGTGGCCCCGGCTTGTCGCAACTGGAGAAAGCCCATGATCAGCAACAGAGACCCAGTGCAGCCAAAAATAAATTAATTAAATAAATAAATTAAAAAAAAATTATAGCTTTACAAGTATTTTTCCATTTTTTCATTATGTATCTATCAAGGTAGGAGGATAGGTATATATTTTAACAATTTGTTAGGTAGATTTTTTTTTTTTTTTTCCCGTATGTGGGCCTCTCACCGTCGTGGCCTCTCCCGTTGCGGAGCACAGGCTCCGGACGTGCAGGCTCAGCGGCCATGGCTCACGGGCCCAGCCGCTCTGCGGCATGTGGGATCCTCCCAGACCGGGGCACGAACCCACGTCTCCTGCATCGGCAGGCGGACTCTCAACCACTGCGCCACCAGGGAAGCCCTGTTAGGTAGATTTTTAACAAAATATTTAGATTATACTTTGTGGGCCTCCATCTGTTCTGTCACTGGAGTCTTGAAAATGTTCAAGGTGGGCCTGCAACTTTCCCCAGCTCCCAATTTATGGATAGGGTCTTATGTGGGCAAAAGACTTACCCAAGGAATCATGTTTTGCTCATCTCTGTACTGCTAGTGCATATCACATTCTTTAGCACTTAGAACACACTCAGTGAATGGTTAATTGAAACAAACTAATTTGGAGGTATTTTTCATTTGTTTTGTATTTTAAATTGGGGATTTTATAAAAGCAACAAAGAGGATAAGTTCAGGACACAAAGTCAATACTGTTTACTAAACAATTAATATATATGTTTATATATATATATATATATATATATATATATATACACACACACATATACACACACATATATTCAACAAATTACAATCAGTATGCATATCCAACCACAGTATGAGTCTGCAGCCTGAGAGGTTGGAATAAGGGTGACTGACTAATGCATGAGGAGGTCATGTGTCTCATCTCTGACTATAGGGATATGTGTCCATCTCAACTCACAAGTTTGAGTGATTCCCCTAAGCAAGATCAGGATTGGGGATTCCCCCCAAGCTATTATCGGAAGAAGAAGAAATGAATGCTGTACAACAAAATGCTTAATGCACTTTGAAACAGTTATTTTTATATGAATATACTTACATATGTATGTGTGTGTATACACACCACTGTATATTATATTATATAAATTATACGTACGTGTGTATATATCCACCATGATGCCATAAGGAATAATCCACTGGGCACCTATAAATGCACGGTTGTTTCCCAAAGTCTGCAGGATCTTTACTGCCTCCACCCACCTCTCACAACTTCATCTCTGCCCCTCCCCATCCAAGGAGGCTTTCTCGTTACAGGATAATGATAGTGGAATAAAGCTCTGTCACTGGATAATGATCTCCTGTGGTTAGATGAATGAGGAAGGCAGACTTGGGCACTTTCAGAAACTGAACAGCAAGGGGCTGCCAAAATGTTGATTTTCAAAGAGGAAGGCTTTAGTCCTGTCGCAATATTCCACTCAAAGCTGAAACATTACATGCAGAAGGAGACAGCAAATTTAGGGAGAGCAAGGCCCTTGGGAGACTGAGATAAGACTAAGATATAAGGTGGTTGACCACATTGCATGACCAGGGGTGATTTCAAATCCTTATTGGTCGCTCTCAGTTTTAGACAGCTGAGCTGCTTTGCTACTTAGAGACAGGAAGTTGGGATCTATGTCCTTTTGAAGTCAGTTTGGGTTATGGAAGACCACAGCCTGCTGATAAATGGCTTGAATGGCAAGACCCTGGAATGGCACTCAGGACAGAAGTGTTATTTTCCCTGCTCTGCCTGTATGGCGTGGCACCACATTACACAACGCTTTAACCTTTCTGTGCCTCTGTCCTCTTATCTATCACATAGTGTGTTGATTGGAGGTTTCTGAAAGCCTAGAGGCATCTGACTTGACAACTTCACATCAACAGAAATGTAACTAATTTCCTTTCATTTCATAAGGAGTTCAAAAGGAATACATCTAGTATGCAGAGGGGAGAAAGCTTTCAACATTCACGTGTACCTCTCGAGGAATTTTAGTACCTTAAACTTGGAAGAAACTTCAAAATTCATCTATTTCAATATCTCCAGGAACCCTGGATGTTCTGCTGGAACATGTGTGGTGGGGGAAGCTTACTATCTCCCCAGGCATCCCCATCAGTTGTTAGTGAACTTGGACTGACTGCCTCAAGGTCATTTGTTTGTTTGTTCACTTGTTCATTCATTAATCAATTAATTTGATACCTAGCAGGTCAAGGATTATATAAGGCACTGGAGCCCCAGATGTGAGTCAACACGATTTCTGCTCTATAAAAACTCAATATTATAAAGTGAGAGAGTGGCATGGACATATATACACTACAAAACGTAAAATAGCTAGCTAGTGGGAAGCAGCCGCATAGCACAGGGAGATCAGCTAGGTGCTTTTTGATCACCTGGATGGGTGGGATAGGGAGGGTGGGAGGGAGGGAGACACAAGAGGGAGGAGATATGGGAACATATGTATATGTATAATTGATTCACTTTGTTATAAAGCAGAAACTAACACCATTGTAAAGCAATTATACTCCAATAAAGATGTAAAAAAACCCAAAAAAACTCAGTGTTGAACAGAGCAGCATACTGGAAGGGGCACAGAAGGCAGAAGGGGACAGTAAGGCAACTAGACATGCAGACAATAATTACAATAAAGGCTTTGGCAGAAGTGGTATGTTAAGGTCTATCTGCTAGCGAGAAGAAACAGTCAGACTGCATTTTGTGGAAGAAGGTGGAAGGCGTTGAGGGAACCCATTCTCAGGAATAAAAGTTGGGAGCAGGACAGCTAGGCAGCTTATTGTTATTAGGGACTAAATAGCATAATGTGAAAGAAAGGACTCCAGGGTCAAAATGTCTGAATTCAAATCTGGACTCTGCCACTTCTAGCTGTGTGGTCTTAGGCAACTTTCTTAACTTCTCTGTGCCCCAGTTCCCTCATGTATAAAATGAGGACAGTAATAGCACCTAAATAGTAGAGTTAATGTGAGGATTCAGTGAGTTTTTACATGAAACGCACTGAGAGAACTGTGCCTGAACATAGGGCACATAGCCAGCATTATCACTGATTAGGGCACATCAGTTAAGCATTAGCTAGCAGTCACTGTGGCAGTGGTGGTAAAAGGGGTAGCAGTAAAATCATAATAGTATATTGTAGCAGTACAAGTAATAGTGATGTTAATAGCAGCGACAGCAACAGTCGTATTAGTGGTAGAAAAGTGTTAGTAGCGATAGTAGCAGCAGTGGCGCTCACAGTGTCTGTTATAGCAGCGGTGGTAGCCGTGTGGTATTAACGTAGCAGAAAGGGAGATAGGAGTCAAGGGCAATGGCTGAGAGAACTCTGGGGGTTTAGGTACTTTTTGCCTCATCCTTTGGTTTGTTCCTTTATCACCTCCTGCTGTTGCCTGCCTCGTCATGTGCCTGCCCAACAAAGAACGGTAGGAAATCCACCCTAAAATGGAGGCAGGTCAGTAGCTTACACACAGAGGCCACCAGAAACAGAGAAGCCCTGAGACAGGTTTTTCCTTCTGAGACAGTGAGGATGAAGTCCCAAGAAAGAGCATGGGTGACAGCCACGCTGAAGGGGAAGGTGAGGGCCAGTGAGTGAGAAGGAGGTCATTCTGGCTGAGCAGATAGAAGGCAAGGAACTAACTGGCTCTTGGCAAATGTGTCAACTACTGTCAGTTTCCTCAAAACTGACATAGGAGCTGGGGATCAAACTGAACGAAGTAGACTCCAGTGTCTCAGTTATATGGATCGATGCTAAGATTCAAGCCCAAATCTGCCTTTTAACCACTAAGAGTGCCTTATGTGAGTTTCTCCTGTGGCTCAGGATGTGGCTCCACAGTTGAGGGCCAGAAAACCACTGCAGTCAGCCAGCCATCACAATAATATCTAGGGTTCTGTTTATTTAGAAAGTTTTTAAGATGTATAGTTCAAGGTCTGATCATGATTTGAAAGCCATGAATCCATCTGGGTAAGAGCTTTGGGTAGTGAACCAAGAATGCGACCTCCTCTCTTCCCTTGGCATGAAGGTCTGCGAGAAGCCCCTGCTGGCTGGTGGGAGAAGCCAATACAGGGCAAGAAGGAATGGTCAGCCCCACGGCCGACACTCAGGATTAGAGTCACATTGTTACAACAGCAGCAAGAATGAAAGCTTAATCAACATTCGGATTAGTGCATCCCTATTTACAGGAGCTTGAACTCAACTAAAAATTTCAGCTGGAATCTTGGCACAGGTGCCCTGAGAGAGAATCTGACTGTTCTGGGCTTTCACCCCAATTTTAATATGTATTCCTGGAAGGAGATGGTTGGGTCAGATGGACCTGGGGCTTGATTTAGACCCTTGGCACAAAAATATAATAAAGTTTTATTTGGAATCCCATGGCAATTTAGTTACATTACAGAATCAGCTGTTTCCATAGGCCTCTTTTTCCCTTGGGCTTACTATTTTCCTCGAATTTGATGTCACTTTTTAAAGAAAGTGGTGAAAGAGGGGACCACTGGGCTTGGAAGCCAGCGGACTTGGCACAAATTCTGGTTCCATTTACTGGCTGGAAGCTCTTGGCCAAGTCACTTAATCTCTCTGAGCCTCAGTTTACTCCCCTGTAAAATTGGGATAATAATTGATAGCTCTTCCTCAAATGATGGCTGTGCAAACTTAAATGAGATAATAGACAACAGAGTTAACACACCTAGCATGTTGTTTGGTACACAAATTTGCTAAACTAAATGATATCTTTTCCTGCAAAATCTTCTCACTTCTGATAGGTTCTAAGAGGTTACACTGTGCGACATTTCAGTTCTTTACTCTCAGACCAGGGCCTGGCCCTCAACAGTTGCTCTAATTGCAAAAGCCAAGTTCTGAACTCTGTGCTATTGAGATTAGTTCTGCTACCTGCCTTACATTCACCACCAACTTTCTCCAGACCTGGGTCCTTCTCTTGCCTTCTCTTGGCTGGTGAGTCTGAGTCTGCATAACTTAGCGTACTCCCAATCCATTCTTGACACAACAGAGATACCATTAAAATTCAAAGCTGATCCTTACTTCCTCGCCCAGTGGCTTCTCAATGCTCTCAGGTAAAAGGTTAAAATGTTTCCCATGGCCTAAGAAGCCCTGCATCCCCGCATAGTCTAGCCCTTCCAACCTCTCAAGCCTCATCTTTCCCTCAGTATCTTTGCTTCAGTCACACTTGCATCCTTTCAGTTCAAAAACATGCCACACTCCCTCATGCTCTTTGGTCTTTGCTACCACTGATCTCTTTTCTGGAGCAATTATCTCTACCCACCTTCTTTCTGCATCCTTTGTTTAATCAGCTTATCCTTCATATCTCAGCTCAAAAGTCACTTCCTCAGCAGTGTCACCCTTGAATTTGGAAATCATATCAGGTCTTCCTATTATGTTCTCTGATAAGACTTTCCATCTGTAGTACCTTTGATGGTTTATAACTATATATTCAACTAATTCTTGTTTTAACTGTAAACTCCATGAAGGCAGAGATCACATATATTTACTCATTATTCTATTCTTGACACCCAACATGCTGTGTAGAATTGTCAGTGTTGAAATGTGGCACTCCAACACCATCACTACGTTACAGGTTGTCCTGGAACCACTTGCCTTGACCCACTTCTGAATCCTAATTTCCTAGAGATCCTCTAGCTTTCTAACCTCATGACTCACTTTCCTCTTTATATCAATCAGACCTGATAATCAGCACCATGTTGTTATCTCGGGCTTTTCTCTGATTTTATTATGGAAGATCACCTCAAGGAAAGAACTCAGCAAATGTGGCCTTGGTCTCCTGGGCCTATGCAGAGGCCTCTGGGCAGTGCTACCAGATGTGCACCAACTCACAGGGCAGGACTGTCCCCTGTCCAGCTTAAATATATTGAGCTATAATTAGAGGTCTGGAACCACCAAGCCCCCATGACAGTAGACCTGGATGTCTGGCTGGTCTCTCTGGAGTGCCCTTTCAGCTACATCAACCTCTTTAGACCCCCTCTACTTAGCTTGATACACTTGAGCCCAAATATGATCACACTCAGGATGGAGCTTTGTAAAGCTGAAAAGACTAGACATGTGTAAGGGATTAAGGGCTTAGTTCAGTCTTCCTTTCAATTCACAAACCAGGCTTCTGCTTGGCACACTCTGCCACCTGGAGAAGATTTCCTACTTCTTTCCCTATTACCCAGTGGCAGTTCCAACCTTCCTCTCTCTACTCCCTCTGCATTGGCCCAGATAAAACAGGATTTTTTTAAAAATGTCAGATGTGTCGCCATTAAGCCATTAAGGTCCCCATTTTTAAGGTTTTGTTGCCTCTCAACATTATTTGTCTAGGGCAGAGCTGCGCAATAGCAACCTGGAGAGCCAACTTCATTTTAGCAAATCAAATCTTTGCATGGCTAAATAATTCATGTTCACAGTTATTTTAAGATGGAGAATAGCACTAAGACTTGCTCTATAACAGTGGGTAGGTCCTCTTCCATTTCTGGACCTCAAATTCCTCATCTGTCAGATAAGGACTTTGATAGGTAAATGCCCATATGGTAGTTGCACCGATTAAAATGGATTACACATATGACAGGGCTTGTATACGGTATGTTGTAAATATTTTGTCATTATCACTTTTAAAGGTAACTCCTTCACTCTATAAAACAGAAACCAAAGGCCATGGTGGTTAACACACTCATTCAGTCATTTGATCCACCATTTATTCAATAATTATTTATTAAATGTCTACTATGAACCAGGTACTTTGCCAGAGGCTAAATGATTTACCCAAGGTTGCACAGGAATTTCATGGCAGAGCTAGGATATCAACAATAACAACAGCTACTATTGCTGAGGGTGCACTATAAAGCTAGCACTTGCTAAGTATTTTATACACATAATCAAATTTAATCCTCACAACAACCCTATGAGGTAGATACTAATATTACTTGAATCTTTCTCCACATCTTTTCACGGGGACCAGAAGATGCTATAGAGACATAGAGAACAATGTATTAATGCCTAGAAATGACCTTGGATGTCAGTGTACCCCAAAACTTAAGCAAAAACTCCAACACAAAGGCATTTAAGTGTCACATTTAAAGATTTACGAAGTCTGCAGGCAGCAACATGGCAGGTTTGGGAGCCAGTCAGATCCCATCATCCATTAAAGTGGGAATAATTATTCTGTTTTCACAGGGCTATTGTACAGCTAACGCCAGATACTAAGAGTACACAAATACTCTTCCCCCGTGTACCCTCTTGCTCCTTCACTTCCTTCAGGCCTCTTAAATGTTACCTACTCAGAGAAATTTCCCTGTCCACCCCATCTGAAATAGCCTTCTTCCTGATCTGTCTCTTACTCCACTGCATTTTTCTTCACAGCATCTGATACCACATCATATATTTGTTTACTTGTTCATTTGTTGGCTGACTGAATGAATGAATGTACCTTCCCTTCCTTCAGACTCTCATTCTGGTGCTCGTCTCCTTGCATGTAAAATCAGCCCATCCCTCCCAGGAAAGAGTAGGGGGATGAGTCCAAGGGAAGCCTAGGTTTCCTATATGACTCTTCAAAGAGACTCCAGGGGTTTTGCTACATGGGCTCAGGGGGCCCCCGACCTCTACCTCGAGGCAGCATGCAGCAGGGATTTTGCCAGTGCAAGACCAGCCTGCCTGCCTCCTTCCTGCCTGCTTGCTGCTTGGCTACCCCCAGACATAGAGGAGAGACAGGTGAACAGGATGGTACATATGCCTTCCACAAAAGAAAAGCTCTAGAAGTTCAATTAAACCTTGGTAATTTCACGGACCACAGGGTTGAGGAAGTAAAAGGTGTTCCCGATGCTTTTCTTACACTTAAAAAATGCATTCCTTAGTCTAATTTTGATCTTACATATAAAAGAGTTATATTAAATTAATGGAAAGGAAACGTTGAGAAAAGGAAAAGTGCTGTTACTCCGTGAATTTGTAAGAAGGGGGATGATATTTCTGAACATTTCTTCAGCTGTCAAAAGACCACAGAACTTCTTTTAATGTTATGAAGACAAAAAATTTTTCAGTTGCATACTTGCCGGAAATGAGACCCAGGAGAGAGGTATTGTTTCCTGCAATTACATGGTTGCCAGGGAAACCGTGTATAGAAGTTAGCCTAAATGCAGGTTAAAAAATGAAGAATCTCAAAATTTGGTTTAAGAGTATTTTTGAAAAGTCTGGGCCAAGCATGACACAGAGTGACACTTGTAGAACTGTAAGAATTTCTTAGCGTTGGCAAGAAACGACAAAGGTTGCCTTTGCGCTATTTTCTGCTGTGAACCTTTTTAATGAGTGTTTTTCTAGAAGTAAAATTCTTCAGGTAATTTTTTAAGCCCTCCAGGATTCCCCCACCACAAACCCCGCACAAAAAAACAAAAACAATGTTTGACTGCAGTCTAGAGAAACACATAAGTATGTACACACACACAGAAGTTTTAAAAACAATATTTAGTCATCTTACATGCCAGAAAAAGACTTACCTTTTCTCTTCTTTACTATTTTAAACAAAGGATACATGTGATTTACTTTAAAGAATGGACTGAATGAGCATCAAAAATTGTAAGTGTATTACCATCTCTGAGTCAAATTTATCCTTTCTATTAAATAGAGTTAAACAGAATCTCTACCTTGCATGGCTGTTCCAAAAATGAAACATATGTATGTTTATATATATATATATATATATATATATATATATATATATATATATGTGTACAAATGGTAGATGTTCAATAGATACTTAGAAAGTAGAAAATCTTAGAGATCATTAGTTTAACCTCTCATTTAAAACAGAGAATTTCTCCTAAAATATAACTGTTATCCATCTTCTGCTTAAACTCATCCAGGGACAAGGAGCTCACTACCTTACATGACAGCCCATATCTATCTAATAGACAGATAACGTCTTCATTTATTGAGTTGGAATTTGTTTACTAAAGCTTTTATCCCTCAGACCTGATTCTTGTGAGTCTACTCCCACTTCCCCAAAGCATCACCTATGTCTTCCTGAGTTTAGAGAACCCCATTCCTACAACTAGCCTATGTGCTAATAAGAGGCAGCCAGCCCTGTGTGACCACAGCCAAGTTACTTCACATCTCTGACCTTCAGTTTCCAGTATCATTAAATAGGGTTAGTAATTATTTCCCTGTTTCCCTCTCAGGCTTCTGCTAAAGATTAAAAGTAAATGCCAGATGGGAAACTGTAAAGTACTACACGTATTAACTACTGTTGCCATTTTGTTCCAATCATCTCCACTTAACCTTGCCTCTAGGGGAGCTGCTGGCCCTGCTAGGGGATGAGGTGGGGGGTGGCTCTTTCCCTGGTTAAGCTCCGCCCTCCTTAGTCCCAGGCCTGAAGGCTGATTTGCATCTTCTTGGTTCCCCTAGCTGCTTTCTCAGCAGGAGCCCTTGCCTCTCTCCCCAGGTTCCCTCGTTGATGTTGCTCACCCATTTAGTAGTTAAATGCTGTTTTGACGAGGTAGCCTATTTTGGTGAGTGCCCCTGGGGAGCTGCAGAAAGGTTTAATTCTCTTTCTTTTCCCTAACGTTTATCTAATGGTAAAGGATTGAGAATAGGTTCCACATCCCTGGAGACTCTAGGCTGAATGATTCAATAGCGTATGTGTCTAGGGGCTGGCTGCGAAACATAGCTTTCAGTAGAGAGGAGAGGATGGGTTGAGGACACCCAGTCATCATGCCAGGTAGGGTGTCACTCATCAGGAAGGCTTCCAGGAGCTCAGTAATGGACAGCATTAATGAACCAGAGCATGCGGTGATCAGGACAGCAAGGTAGGGGGACCACATGTCCTAGTACGTATATCTGTTGTTTCAATGCCATTATTAATGGTACCACCTTTCACTCTGAAAAGTGAATTTTGCAGGATAAATTATATGTTCTCCTTAGACATAGGTGAATGGAATGAGAATGCTTTTCTTCTAGTGTTCCCTATCCCAGTAAAGGGCACCACCACCCACCTGGTTCCTTAAGCCAGAAACTTTGGAGTCCTCTGAGACACTTCAGTCACCTTTATCCCCACAACCAGTCTCCAAAGAATCCTTCAGATTGTTCCTCTCTTCTCCACTCCCATGGCCGCTGCCTTAGTTCTGAGTCTCAGTGTCTAAATTTTTTTTTTTTTTTTTGGTTTTTTGCCGGTACGTGGGCTTCTCACAGCTGTGGCCTCTCCCGTTGCGGAGCACAGGCTCCGGACGCGCAGGCTCAGCGGCCATGGCTCACGGTCCCAGCCGCTCCGCGGCATGTGGGATCTTCCCGGAACGGGGCACGAACCCGCGTCCCCTGCATCGGCAGACGGACTCTCAACCACTGCGCCACCAGGGAAGCCCCTCAGTGTCTAAATTTTAATTTCATTTTGCTCTATTCAGTCCCTGGCTCCAAGTTTTCTGAGATCGCAACTCTGTCTTCTCTTATATTAGCCACGTCTCCCTGTTCCCCTTTACAATCTTACCTCTGGTATGCTTATCAAAATCACTGAGCCTTGCACCTTGTCTCTAAAAGCCAACCTTCCATTTCATAACTTCAATTGTTCATTCATTCATTTGTTCGACAAAGATGTTGTATAAACTAAGTTCTGAGAGTTCAAATTAGTCAATATTATGGATTAATTAATCAATTTTGGTTTACAGTCTGCTATGCAGTTATGAAGTCATAAAATTATACCAATATCCATTATACTTTGGATCCAAATTCATCTTCTACTCATATCCTAGAGTATTGTTTCCAAAAAGTAAATTTTACTCTGTAATTGTTCTGCTTAAAACACTCCACTGTCTCTCTATTGGCTATGGATATGTTTCAGCATGGAGGAAGCCCTACTAGAATAACATCCTGCTTCCCCCAAACGCCCTCCCACAGCACCCCTTACCTTATTGGAGTCTCCTTAGGGGAGTAGGAGTAACTTATCCAATGATGACAGGGGGGAGAACTAGCAGTTGAGGCTCAGCTTGTGCTCCCTGTCTCTCTGGAATTAGCCCATCTACAGAGAGCATACACTTAGTTCTGCTTCTCTGTGCTCTGCCCCACTGCTGCCTGTGACTGGGGCATGGGGGGATAGGTTTCTAGGGTTGAGTATTTGTTGCCACCCACGTCAGCCATGTTTTCCAATGTAGCTTTTGCAAGTCGTTGTTTATCTGACTTCTGAGTCCATCTCTCAGCTGGTCTGATTTTGCATAGGTAGTAGACTAATAATTCATTGAGTTCCACAAAGCCCACACCCAGGAGTAAAGTCACATTCTCTGGTCTTATAAAAAGCAGAAGAAATCTACCTCCTCTTTGGTAAAGTGAGAGCATTTGCCTTTCTGCAGTTGCTCAATATCTTTCCTCTCCTCAGGATGCTCTTTTGGGAAGTCACCCTCTATGAGGACAATCCACAGGCCTGGCTAACCTTCCCAGAGATCTTATCTGAGCCCAAAAGAGCCGTGGAAAGCCTGCTAGATACGGGTTTGTGGTAGGAGTGCTGTCTGAGTGGCAGGCTCAAGGGGCCTTTACAGTTCCCTCGGCTAGACAGAACTGCACTCTGGTGCCTGATTCTAACGCTGAAGCAGCTTTGAGCCCTCAAGGAAGGTTTAAGAACTTGCTGGTGTGGAAGAAGCCACCCCCAATCTGCTTATGACACTTTCTTGGCTATCGGGGTGAGAATGAATCATGCTACTCTTTTATTTGCAAATAATAGTGAAGAGGCATTTACAGTTCTTTTTGCAAAGAACTTCTTCCTTTATTCATCTTATTATATTCTCAGAAAACCAAGTTAAGGGCACACCATTACTCCTATTTTATTGATGATGAAACTCAGTCTCAGCTTAAGTGACTTTTCCAAGGTTCCTCAGTAAGCTTAAGGAAAAGCTTGGGAAATCCGGTCCGAATTAGAATCATAAGGTAGTTGGGAATCTCCCTTAATGAGGACCACAAAACCTAGCATCTTTTACATCTGGGTAGAGCTTTGTACTCTTGAAAACACAAAATACCACAACTGGAAGGGGTCTTACCAAACATACAGTCCCAACCTCCTTCCTTGACAGATGCAGTAAAGTGAGGCCCAGAGTAAGAATGTGATTTTCCTGAGAACTTGAAGTGAGGCTAGCAGAGCTAGGACCCGAATCTAAGCCTCCAATTCCCAGTCTACACTCTTCCTTAGGGCTGCCTACAGAAGGCATGAGTCCATGTGCAGGTGAGAATATTAACCTCAGAGAGGTTCATCTTTTTCAAGGTGCCACAACTGAAAAATAGGAGAGCTGAGATTATTAGCCTTGGAGTTTGGAGGACAAGATGATACTTGCCTGGATAAGGGAGAATTAGCTTTAACAATTATTATTGTTATGATTATTTGTTATCACCTCCAGCTTCACTTCATGGCTTTGTAGCTATCATAAATTCAGGCCTTTAGTGATTCAGTTTAATTATTACTTAGTCAAATTTACAGATTTTTTTTTCCTTTGCTGCTAGTGTTGTTATTTTGTGGTATGCCTTTAAAAAGAAAGGTATTTACAGACCCACATTCTGATTATGGGTTTCAAGTATACACTATCTCTCCATAACATTCACTGACAGCTACCCCAGAGTCCAGCATCTGTTAAGTTGCCTGCAAACATTTGACGTTTGGAAGTGGTTGTCCGTCTCTCTTTTTTATCTTTTGTCACCGATAAATCAGTTTTGATGACTTTAATGGAAATTAAATAAACAAATAAAATCAGACTTCACCTCATTACTATCTCATTATATAGTTTACGTTTTTAACAGTTAAACTGGGCTTGTCAGACTCAAAGAGCAGGCAACTGCTGAAAAAGTTTGACCAAATGACTCTGGGGCCAGAAACCAGGCAATCACTGCTGTGATCTTCCACAGTCCTCACTGCTTTGGGTTCTTAGTCTCCTGGTGACATTTCTTTTTTCTTTTTTTTAAACAGTATTACAGATTTATTGAGATATTGTTCACATATCATATGATTCACTCATTAAAGGGTGAATGAATGTTTTTTAATTTACTCACAGTTATACCGCCATCACCCAATTAGTTGTAGAACATCTTCATCAGCTCCCCCATACCAAACACCATGTCCACTAGCTATCACTCCAGCTTCTTAATCCCCCAGTGGTTCTTCAGTTGTCACAAGTGAGAAGCAGAAATTATGGCTATGGTGTTGCTCCGCTGATTAGCTTTTCATTCAGATTTCAATCCCGTGTTCCAGAGCTTTTGATTTCTTCCAGGAGGCTCAAAAGGCATTGTGCTATGAGGAACTCCAGTGCAAATGACTAAGAGTGATATTTCAGTACTCACAACCAAGAACTTGTCCAGATGGACCCAATTATTTGTAAATAGAGTACTCAAAATTTTCCTTTTATCCAGGAACCATTCCTGAACTGGAAGAGAGGTTTTAAAAATTCCCTGCCAAAATCCTGTATGCAAAACTATTTTCCCACGGCCCTCTGGCCCACCCTTGGCACCCCTTCCTGTCTCTTAGCCCTTTCACGGCCCCAGCTGCTGGGGCCTTGGTGACATCTCTTGACCCTTAGGCTTTCCGGAGCACTGGTGTGGGAGGCAAACACACCTGGGTTTTAATTGCAGTCCTGCCGCTTATCAGCATGGTGCCTTTGGGTAAATAACCTAACTTCTGAGTCTCAATTTCCTCATCCCTAAAATTGGGACTATAATATCTGCCTACTAAGGTTACTGGAAGAATTAGAAATAATGCATTTAAAGTGCATGGCTCACAGTAGGCACTCAACAAGTATTAGTTCCCTTTTCGATTCATAAATGACTCATCAATATGTATCTGTCATTGACCAAAATGCTTGTGTTGTATGCAAGTCAAAGCACTTATGCTCTACTGCCTATTTTTGATACATCACTCAATCATCCATTCAGCGAATACTAATGTCTATACGTGCCAGACCCTGTGTGATGCTGGGAACTGATTATCTAGCGGTGAGAAAACAAACATGGTCTCTACCATGATAAAGTTATAGCCTGTCAAGAGACAGAGCTTAATTAAGTAAACAGCAGATAAAATAAGTAATTATAAATTATAATATAATAAGTTCTGTAAAAGGGAAAAAACTGGGTTCTATTAGAGAACAGGATGATCTGATTTAAAATGGGTGGTTGGGGATGGCTTCTCTGAGGAGGTGACATTTAAGCTGCGAATGAAAAAAGGAAGAAGTCGGGGGAGTAATCCAAGTAGGGCACCCGGCAGCTGTGAAGGCCTGAGGTAAGAATGAGATTAGGATGTCATTCAAACCTAGCCTCTGGTTATCCCCACAGTCTTCTACCATTACAAGCTAAAATGGGCATTTGTATATGTACACAACCTTGCATGGACTCTTTTCTCTGAAGCCCTTCTCCCATTTCTCCATCTGGAATGCCAAACTCCAAATGTCACATTCAAAGACTCCTTAATCTCCCCAAAGCAGGTCTAATCCCCCTCTCCTCTACTGTTCCCCAAATCTGTGTTTAACTTTATACTAATATTTGTTAATAAGTATGTAATGGCTATTATTGTTACCCTGTGTCATGCACTGTGTTAAATATTTTACCTGAATTATCACATTTAATCCCTATGGCAGCCTTACGAAACAGGTACGGTTACTATCATCCCCATTTTACAGAAAAAGAAACTGAAGGCGTAGTCACTTCCCCTGACTGTGAGAGGCCAAGTCTGGATTTGAGCTCCAGGCCTTCTGCCTCCAGAGCCCAAACTCTTAAGCCCCTCTGCTATACTACAGTGACATCTCTCTACATCTTCCCCTCACCAGACCCTGAGATTCCTGAGGGTGTGTGATTGTGTGATTCATCAATATTCTTAGCACATAGAACAAGCCCTGGCACAAGGGAGTTAACTCCTTGCTAAAAGAATGTCTTGGCAATTACAGATCCTGACTGACAAAGACAAAATCACATAACACATAAATAGGTCTGTCCCTTCAGCCTTCAGGTGCAGCCTGTACTGTGGACTCTGATGATCTGATTTGTGCGTTGGTTGACAGCCTGGGTCCCTCTCCTTTGGTCCCGTTAATGGCATTAGCATCTAGTCAATAATGCTCAGCATTTCATTTTACCACTTTAATTAACAAATTCAATTTGTTCAAACCACTGCAAAAACAAATTAAAAGCTCAAGAATGGGGCCTCCAGGATGGGGAAGGAAGGCAGGGGCTCCACACAGATTAGGCTGCTTGTTGATCTGATCTTTGGAGATTATGGGGAGCCGAACACTGTCTGCCCTTCAACTCTCTTCCTATCCCTGACCCAACAGAATGCCTCAGTGATATAGCCAAGATTGAGCAAACCAGCTTCTGTACCCTTTGGGCTTGTCCCTTCCCTCTTCGCAGAGACAAGAAGGTACCCTACTCTGCCTTCAAGTCAGCTCTCATTCTTCAAAGGGGCAACTCTGCTTTGAATTTGAATTCAACAACAACAACATTCATAAAAATTCCCCTGACCAGCAATCCTCAACCAGAGAGAATTTTAACCCCTAGGGGATATTGACAGTATCTGGAGAAACTTCTAGTTGTCACAACTAGAGAGAAGGTGCTACAGACATCTAGTAGAGGCCATGGTGCTATTAAACCTACAATGCACAGGACAGCTCCCCTCACCAAATATTTTCTGGCCTAAAATGTCAATAGCACTGAGGTGGGGAAACCCTGTCCTAGTGTCTCTACAGTTTTCTAAGCACGCTCCTTGATAATTGCAATGTCTCTGCGAGGTAAGCAGAACAGGGATTACTGACCCCCATTTAAGAGAGGAGGAAATTGACAATCAAGAGTTCAAGTGAAGTGCTCAAAGTGTACAGTTAGTAAGTGGTAGTGAGCAGTCCAGAGGAAGATCCTTTTTCTACCTCTAGTTGAGTTAATAGAATGGAAAGCACCTTTTGGAGCCTCCAAGTAGCTTTTAGGGGAATGAGCGTTGGTTACATCTATTAAGTGCCTCTTAGGGGACAGGCACTGGGCAGGGTACTTACTATGTAATAGGCAGCTAGACTTGGTGGAAACGGACCCGGGAGAAGGTGCTTACGATGAGTGAGTCTGGGAAAATTGCCCCTGTCCTCCACCCCCAAGAGTTACACGTAATGGCTGCATAGCAGCTACACATTTTTGAATAGAAGGCAGCCACTCAAAAGGTCACCTGGCTCTTAACCACTGGTTATTCCAGGTCTGATTCAACTGTCCTTTCCAGCTTAGAGAGCAAGCAGGGGTAAGTGCAGACAGAGCTACACAGAACTTTTGAGGTGGGCAAAAATAAAACCCAAACTTGAGCCCTTTTCAGGAGTTCTGACAAGTACACAGATATATTTGATAAATTGAGACAGGTATATATATGTGGGGGGAAGGAGATAGGCAGAGAAAGGAGAGAAAAAAGGAGAGAGGCTGATGAAGTTACTGCAAAGGATCAATAGAAGGCTTCAAAGAGAATTTATCCAAAAGAAAGAAAGACTCTAGAAGGAAGAAGCAGCCACAGACCCTGAACATCAGAGGGCAGTGATGGTTCCTAGCACAACCTATATCAGATACTCTGGCAGCTTGAGTAGATGACCTAGATTAATAGCTTTGTGAGTGAATCAAAAGAGGTAGGTCACTAAATTCAGTAACACTTTGGAGCCCAAGGTATTTGCTCTGGGATACCCCTGAAATGAACAAAACAAAGAGGGCACTTCATGTGAGTATTTTTCTGTGGGGAGTTAATTTCTGGCATTGGGCTACAGGATTGGCCTTTCATTTCAACAGGTCATAGATTTCCAGCTCTGAAGATAAAGGCAATGATCAACATAGTATTCAAAGGAATAAAGTGCCAGCCTAGAAGCAAGCAGCTCCTAGTGAGACTGAGACCTAAAACCATGAAATCCCAGTTCAGCTTGTATGGTGGCAAGTGATAACCCGGAGCAGTGTACGAACACTTGTAAGATTCACTGGAGATCCCAGAAACTATCTGAGTTAGAGGAACACTGTACAACACTGGATTTCCTACTAAAACAGGCAGGGGCACTGGGCTACAGAAATGCAGCTAATAATGTTCATGGGACCTCAGTGGTGTTAACAGGATGCTGAAACTCATGCCATTGGATTTGTTCATGTTTTCTCATTTAATCCTCATAACAATAAACAAAGTGGTTTTATCCTTGCCCAAAGTCATATACCTCAGAGAGGGCAGAATGGGGATGTGAAGTGGGATCTTTCTGATTCTAAATAGCAAGCTGTATCTGGCCTACAATGTCAGGGCCCTTAGGAGGAGAAGGGGAGAGCAGGCAGAAGGGCCCATGTCTCTGGGTCTGCTTCATCCCACTGTCCACTAAGCAATTATAGATATTCACACAGGGAAACATGACATTTGCCATTACAAATGCCAAGAGTGATATACTCCCTGATTTGCCCAGGAAAAAGCAGGTCTTTGTAGCAGGGAAAGAGATACTGAGGGAATGCCTTGGCCTATTAAAGGGCTCATTGAAGAAACATTCCCATTCCTTCAGCAGTCTTAGAACCAGATACCGAATTAGTCGTGGTAGGGGACTCTGGCGTGGTGGAAGAACAAGGCTTTAGAGCTAGATTGGTCTGGGTTTGAGTTCTGGATTCACAGCTCAGTGGCTGAGTGACCCTGGGCACGTGACTTAATCGCTCAAATCCTCCTGTTCCTCATCAATTAAATGGGATAGCAATAAAACTGTTAAAAGACTGCTGTGAGGATTAAATGAGATAATTTGGGTGAAGAACTTTGAACAGTGTTTGGCATATTCGTAGACGTTCAACAAATGTCAGCTCCACTCCTCACATTCCTAAATGTTTCTCTTATACTGGAAGTTGTGTCCCAATTCAATGTTGTATTCCCAGAATTTAGAACAAAACTCAAGATGTGGTCAATAAGTAAAAGTTTGATGGGTAGATAGAGGGAGGGTAGAAGAATGGTGGGAAAAAAAGTAGGGCTTATATTCAACTTAGATTTGAATTCCAGCTCCATCATTTTCTAACTGTTGTTCAACCTTGAACAAATTACCTAACCTCTTTCAGCCTCAATTTCCAAATGGGTAAAATGGGGAGAATATTAACTAACTGGCCAGACTTTTGTAAGGATGGAAGATTACATATATAAAGAACTTATGTACCACATACCTGGCAAGTAGATGGTATTAGATACGCATATTCCTATTACATATCTGGATTTTATCTGGATGTTATAATGCTTTCATTGGTGGCGCAGTGGTTGAGGGTCCGCCTGCCGATGCAGGGGACGCAGGCTCATGCCCCGGTCCGGGAAGATCCCACATGCCGCGGAGCGCCTGGGCCCGTGAGCCATGGCCGCTGAGCCTGCCCGTCCGGAGCCTGTGTTCCACAATGGGAGAGGCCACAACGGTGAGAGGCCCGCGTACCGCAAAATAAAAAAATAAAAAAAAAATGCTTTCATTTTAAACCAATTACTAAGCACCACTACTTCCTCTTTATCTTAGTCATTTCCTCTGCTTATGGAAAAATATGCAGGAATAAGGAAGCCAATCTCACTGTGTTTTATGGAATTTTAAGAGCACACCTTTACTCTTGTACAGTCAACGAACCCATGTAAAGAATCTCCTGTGTGCACAAAACTGGGTTAGGTGTTGGGGAATCAGTGGCAAGAAAGACTGAGGAGGTCCCTGCTCTCACAGAGCTTACAGCCTAGTGTGTGTGTGTTTGCGTGGCAGGGAGGGCGGCAAACAATAAACAAACAAAAAAATCATAGGCTGATAAACCAATGTCTTGCTCTACGACAGGTGCAGGTGGCTTCAGTTATCTCTACTTTTGTTCCCCAGAATTAAGTTAACAAGATTATGTCAAAGAGACACTCTGAGCTGCTCAGAGAAAGGTGATGAGCACATACCTCTCAGGACGGAAGTGGCTATTTAAAAAGGTATTTCGGTTCCATCAGGAAGCAATTTGATTCTCCTCACAACCCCACATACACTCCCATTGAGGCATGCTCCGAGATTCAGTAACATTTGCTCACATATACTCTGCTCCTGGCATTGTGACACGTGCCAAAGCTACATGAATAAGACATGCCCTAGAGCAGCTCTCAGGAAACAAACAGCACCGTGTGATTATAGTTGAAAGGAAGGGGAGCACAAAGGTTTACAGGAGCCTGAGTTGGCTCTGTGTGTGTGTGTGTGTGTGTGTGTGTGTGTGTGTGTGTGTGTGTGTGTGTGTGTGTGTGTTTAACCCTGGTGGAGGTTGGGCTGAGGGTCAGAGAAGGCTTCTTGGATTCATAAAGCTATTCAGAGTCACAGACCAATGGAACAACAATATTTCAGGCTAAGAAGGGTTAGGTGGCATCAGGCCTAGTCTCCTACCCAGAATGGGAAGCAGTATTCCTGCCTGCACAATCCAATATGCCAGATCCTGTGATATTCACTGAGGCTACAAAGGCAAATAAATCACTAGCCTGCCTTAGTGAGCTCATAGTGTGCCATGTAGAGGCAGTCAAGGTAACAGTATAATAAATGCCAGAATGAAGCGAAGCTCAGAGGGGAGATGAGATGGCCAGCTGAGAACACAGAGGAGAGAGAGGCAGCTAAGTTGGTCAGCTAGGGTGAGGTCACAGAAGTCTTCACCAGGGAGGTGATGCTTAAGTTAAAATCTGAAAGCTGAGCAGAGGTTTTCCTTTCTCCTACCCACCCACCCACCCATCCATCCATCCATCCATCCATCCATCATCAATTGATTAACTCATATACTACTTGAAGACTCATTATTGCTAGGCGTAAGCAGGGCAAGGTCTAAGTAAAGTTGTGGTTTTCGGAATTTACCTCAGCCTCATAGGCTGTCAGAGGAAGAATTCTTATAAATGGTATAGTTAAACCCCAACAATTTTACAGATGTGGAAACTGAGGCTCAAAGAAGAGGTGAAAGCATTTAGCTCAATTCACTCTGGTAGCAACTGACAGAGCCAGATTTAGAACCCCAAGTGTACCCAGACCCCAGGTCTCATCCTCTTATAACATGCTGCCCCTTTCTCAGCCTGCCTTTTTTTGCAACCTCCTCTATTCCCTGGCCCCAGGGGCTCTAATACTCTTGTACTTCCCCTTTCTGGTTAGTCAAACATGTTCCTGAGCAAAGTTCAGGAACTGATTCATACCAAGATAAACAACTCAAAGTTTCACATATGGAGAAAGAAGCGCAAGGGGAAAAAAAGACCCACATTCCAACAATTCATTACATAATTCACTTGATGTCTTTCTACTAAAATCTAACTCTTCATCAAGGAGTTTGTGGAACAGGGAGTAACTCTGAGTGAGGAGGACCTTGAAATCTGATCCCAGCTATGTGGCTGGTCCAGAAAACACTTCTTTCTATGAGCAAGGGAAACGGCCACAGAGAAATGTGCTGGGTTCTGCCCTCGTATGGTTTCTAACAGGTGGCATCATCATTTCTTGCCCCATGGCATAAAGTAGCCACAGACGTCCAGGACTAAACTAGGCAAATCAAGTGCACAGCCCTCCAGTCTCAGCTGGAGGCACCCCAAACGCCCAAATGGTGGCAATCGTGGAGACTGTGTGATTATTGCATGAGGATGACCCTCTTTATTCCATCCTTTTCTGCCCAGAGACTGGAGAGGCACAGCAGACCCCCTGTGGTGCTGCCACACTATTCAGACTCCACCTGAAAAGCCCTTTGGAGCTCACAGGAGAGTTAGAACTTGGTAATAACATTGGGACCAAACCTTGGGTTTTAGTAGTAATAATCAGGGATCCAGGATCCCATCTATGTACATATCTTATTCACCTCACAATGACCTTGGAACACAGGGATTGTTATCTCCATTTTATAGGAGAAAAACTGAGGCCCAGAGAGGTTTTATGACACAGTTGGGAAGTAACAGGGCCAGGATCTGAACCTAACTCTATCCCACACTGAGACCTTAGGCCCTTACTGCACCCCAGGACACACTCCACCTCAAGTTTGTTTTTTTTTTTTTAATTGAAGTATAGTTGACTTACAATACTGTGCTAGTTTCAGGTGTACAGCAAAGTGATTCGGTTATATATATATATTTTTTTTTTTTCAGATTATCTTCCATTATAGGTTATTACAAGACATTGAATATAATTCCCTGTGTTATATAGTAAAGCCTTGTTGCTTATCTATTTTATGTATAGTAGTGTGTATCTGTTAATCCCATACTCCTAATTTATCCCTCCTCCCTTCCCTTTCCCCTTTGATAACCACAACTTTGTTTTCTATGTCTGCGAGTTTGTTTCTGTTTTGTATATAGATTTATTTGTATTATTTTTTAGATTCCCCTTATAAATGATATTATACAATATTTGTCTTTCTGTCTGACTTTTAAGTATAATATTCTCTAGGTTCATCCATATTGCTGAGGTTCATCCAATCCTTGTGGCAACATTTCATTCTTTTTTATGGCTGAGTGAGGTTCTATTGTGTATATATCTACACCACATCTTCTTAAGTCAATCATCTGTTGATGGATACTTGGGTTGTTTCTGTGTCTTGGCTATCGTAAATCGTGCTGCTATGAACACCGGGGTGCATGTATCTTTTGTAATTAGAGTTTTCATCTTTTCCAGATATATACCCAGGAGTGGGATTGCTGGATCATATGGCAGCTCTATTTTCAGTTTAGTTTTGGTTTTTTTTGTTTTTATTATTATTTATTTGGCTGCTCCAGGTCTTAGCTGCGGCACGGGGGATCTTCACTGCGGCATGTGGGATCTTTTAGTCGTGACATGTAGGCTCTTTTAGTTGCGGCATGTGGGCTCTTAGTTGTGGCATGCAGGATCTAGTTCCCTGACCAGCGACTGAACCCGGGCCCCCTGCATTGAGAGTGTGAAATCTTAACCACTGGACTACCAGGGAAGTCCCTATTTTTAGTTTTTTTAGGGAACCTCCATACTGGCTGCACCAATTTACATTCCCACCAACAGTGTAGGAGGGTTCTCTTTTCTCCACACCCTCTCCAGCATTTATTGTTTGTAGATTTTTTGATGATGGCCATTCTGACCAGTGTGAGGCGATACCTCATTGTGGTTTTGATTTGCATTTCTCTTAATAATTAGCGATGTTGAGTTGCAGCTCAAGCATTTTTATGCACACCCATTTCCCGGTGCATTTGCCCAAACACCTGTGGTGGACATGCAAACTCCTTCATCAGACCTTAAGCAGGCTCTGGAACTGCTGCAGGCCTTAGGTTCACATACACAGATGAGAATATTACTTACTTCATAGGTTGTTGGCATTTAATGAAAATGAGATACTGTATGAGAGAGCTTAGCCAGGTTCAGGTACCTGGTAAATACTCAGCTAAGGGGCAAAAAACAAAACAAAACAAAAAAACCCAACAACTTTCTTTTTCCAAATCTGACTCCACTGTATATTGTCAAGAGGCAAGGTAAAGAGTCAGTAGAGCAGAATACTGAGACTAAGGGCTCTGGAGCTGGTCTGCCTGACTCAAATCTTTTCTCTACCACTAATTAGCTGTGTGATCTTGGGAAGTCACTTAACCTCTGTGTGCCTTAGTTTCCTCATCTGGAAAATGGAGTTTGAGAGAACTATATGAGTTGAAACACATGGAGTTCTTAAAGTAGTGCCTGGCAAACAGTAAGGGCTCAATAAATGTTAGCTAATTCTTATCATCACCCTGAATGTGTGAGAAGATATCCTTCCTCTGAACCTTTCTTCATGCTCTTCTATCCAGCATGTTCTTCCCTACTGAAATTGAGCCCTGCACATTTAGCTCAAGATCCACCTCTCCCATTAGCCTTTCTCATTCTGCCATGTCTCAGGAGTCATCTTACTCTGTCATTAAAATTGTCTGACTGCTTTAGGCATGTACGCTCACTTATCCCACAGGCACTGACCACACTGTGAAGAGAACACTTTGTGCTCCTGAACTCTGAATCCCTAGCCTAGGCCTAGGGTCTGACCCACAGGAGACATTCAGTAAACATTTGCTGCATGAATGTATAATTAGATAAATATATCTTTTTTTGATTGCCTGTGCACGCCAATTATAGGAGATGTTTACATTACTTAGTGATAGTTTTATCAACAGGTCAGGATGTGGGAGAAACAGCAATGGACTAAGATGAAGATGACTGGTGTTCTGATTTTGGCTTTGCCACCTATCAGGTATAAGACCTTGAGTGATTGGTTTTGGTTCTCTGTGCCCGAGTTTCTTCATTGGTAAAATGAGGACTTTGAACAAGATGAAGTCCGAGAGCCCTTCTACCTATAAGCTTTGTATAAGTAGTCAAAAAGCTGCCCACACTGTGCTGGTTTCCTTCCATAAGCACTTGGTGTCAGGCTCTGTGCCAGGCACTGGGGACACAGAGATAAATGACACCCAGTCTCTGTCCAAAAGGACTGACAGTTGAGTGGAGAACACAGTCTTACAAACTGATGGCTACCTGGGAAGGAGAGGAGCAGAGGGAAGTACAGAGGAGGGACTTGATTGCCCCAGGGCAGGAGAATTTGGGGAGGGCAACCTGGAGGAGGTAAGAGTAAAGTCAGCTCTGTGGAGAAAGTGCCCAAGTGAGAACAAAATGGAGGAGGGCACAGGCCAACGCTGGGTCTCATGTGCACACTTGAGCCTTCTATACCTCCTAAACCTGTTCAACTGAGACTCATCTCTCCCCAGGAACAATTTCCCGCTGGCCTACTTTTCCACCCCTCTATCACACCATGCTCCTTCCCCTCTTCCTGGAACATGCTTCTGTCTTCTCCATCAGCACCTTCTCTGCCTACTTCTCTCCTTCTTGTGTCCCCATCCTTTTAACTCTTCATCGTTCTTCAGAGATCAGCTCAGATCACTTCCTCAGAAAAGCCTTTCCTGACGTTCCAGGTTAGTTCAGGTCTCCCCACTGTATATTTTCTTAGTATCCTGTGTTTCTCCTTCATCACGTTGTTAAATAGTTAACTGTGTGCTTAGTGGCTTAATGTTTGTCTATTCTACTAGAATAAAGCTCAACAAGGGGCAGGGACTCCTTCTTACTCAAATGTTTTAGCTCTGACACTGTGCTTATATAGTAGGGCCTCAATAACATATTGAGTATATTGACCCTACTTATAGTAGGGTCTCAGTAAATATTTGTAGAATGAATGAAAGGAGGGACAAAGATGGGGTAGAGAATGGGGGGAGGGCAGCACTCACCTTTCTCTTTAATCCCACTTTCAAGCTATTTACTCCTCTGTAATTAACATTAAAATACACAATGCCTCTGAGGCTAAGCCTTTTCAGCTTTTCCATTCTTTCCCAATCTTCTGCTCTAAACTCAACTGAACCCTTAGAGCTTTAAGTGCTCAAAACAGGTGTGTATAAAGAAAGAATAAATGAATGCTGCCCTAAGCTTCTCACTGCATTAACCCACCAAAATCTTTCCCACTCTTCAAAGTGCAGCACACTCCCAAATTGCCTCTAATCCACAGCCCAGTCCCTCAGTGTAATTGATTTCAGATGAGGGGTGATAAGAAAAAATTCTGATTGAGCAACGTCACACTAAAGTATGAATGACTGATGGCCCTTTAAACCCTTCCTCCCTCCCTCTCTTTTTCCCTTCCTCCCTTCCTTCCTTCTATTCTTTCCTCCTCCTCCTGCCCCTCTGCCTCCTTCTTCTTAATTTTAATTTTAAAAAAGGAGACCTGCTAAATCCAGGTGAACAGAGTACTAGAAATACACTGATGTGAAAATAGAAAATATCTCCCTTAGAATCATCCCACAAAAGCAAGATGATTTTTCACAAAGGTTGGAATACAGGTCCCTGGAGAATATTTGGATCATTTCTTTTTTGACTTACACATGTAGAAAGAGAAGCCTAGAGAGGGCAAAAGACATGTTTAAGGCACAGAGCAAAGAAGTGTCAAAGGTGGGACTGGAACTCCCTGCACTGATCTAGCCCGTTGCCCTTTATATGTTTGCCTTGTGCTTTGTCAGCAGTCTGTAAATCAAGCCCTCCTGCCCTCCCTTTGCTCGTGCTTCCTGGGCCTTCTCTGCTAGCCCTGCCTTTCTTTTCCTGAGTCTCAGTGACAGCCTGCCTGCCTCAGCTGCCCTTGCTGAACACTGCCACTCCATAGATAGCTTTGCCGCCTTGCACTGATTCATCCACTTGCCGTCTGTTTTCAGATTTCTCCCGAAAATCCCAGTGTTTCTACTGTTCCCTGAATTCTGTCACACCCTCCTCCCCTGCTGATGGACCCAATAAGCAGCTATTCTAATTTAGCCTTCATCCATCTCCAAGCCACCATTTTCTGAAGTTTACATCGTCTATTTTTCACTCTCTTTCATTTTTTGATTCACCAATTTCAGAGAAGTAAATGTGTCTGAAAGGGCAGTGGTGAAGCAATGATGACTTTTCTAAGGAATTGTAATGACAGTATTCACTCCTTTACTCATGTAGCCTTTGGCTCAGTGAGAATTCCTTGATACTCAGTATGTTTTGGCAAGGAAAGATAGCTAAAGAAATAGAAGGCACTGTTGCATACTGGTCATTGAAATAAGAGATACATGCATAAAAGACTAGAAGGAA
>RJWK010001290.1:24017-83154 GCA_004363435.1 Platanista minor | reverse complement strand
TTTTAAAGTCTATTTTGTCTGATATGAGAATTGCTACTCCAGCTTTCTTTTGGTTTCCGTTTGCATGGAATATCTTTTTCCATCCCCTTACTTTCAGTCTGTATGTGTCTCTAGGTCTGAAGTGGGTCTCTTGTAGACAGCACATATATGGGTCTTGTTTTTGTATCCATTCAGCCAGTCTGTGTCTTTTGGTGGGAGCGTTTAATCCATTTACATTTAAGGTGATTATCGATATGTATGTTCCTTTTTCCATTTTCTTAATTGTTTTGGGTTTGTTATTGTAGGTCCTTTCCTTCTCTTGTGTTTCTTGCCTAGAGTAGTTCCTTTAGCATTTGTTGTAAAGCTGGTTTGGTGGTGCTGAACTCTCTCAACTTTTGCTTGTCTGTAAAGGTTTCAATTTCTCCATCAAATGTGAAGGAGAGCCTTGCTGGGTACAGTAATCTTGGTTGCAGGTGTTTCTCCTTCAACACTTTCAATATGTCCTGCCAGTCCCTTCTGGCTTGAAGAGTTTCTGCTGAAAGATCAGCTGTTAACCTTATGGGGATTCCCTTGTGTGTTATTTGTTGTTTTTCCCTTGTTGCTTTTAATATGTTTTCTTTGTATTTAAGTTTTGATGGTTTGATTAGTATGTGCCTTGGCGTGTTTCTCCTTGGATTTATCCTGTATGGGACTCTTTGTGCTTCCTGGACTTGATTCACTATTTCCTTTCCCATATTAGGGAGGTTTTCAACTATAATCTCTTCAAATATTTTCTCAGTCCCTTTCTTATTCTCCTCTTCTTCTGGAACCCCTGTAATTCGAATGTTGGTGCGTTTAATGTTGTTCCAGAGGTCTCTGAGACTGTCCTCAGTTCTTCTCATTCTTTTTTCTTTTTTCTGCTCTGCAGTAGTTATTTCCACTATTTTATTTTCCAGGTCACTTATCCATTCTTCTGCCTCAGTATTCTGCTATTGATCCCATCTAGAGTATTTTTAATTTCATTTATTGTGTTGTTCTTTGTTCCTTGTTTCATGTTTAGTTCTTCTAGGTCCTTGTTAATTCTATTTCCAAAGTTTTGGATCATCTTTACTATCATTATTCTGAATTCTTTTTCAGATAGACTGCCTATTTCCTCTTCATTTGTTAGGTCTGGTGGGTTTTTATCTTGCTCCTTCATCTGCTGTGGGTTTTTATGTCTTCTCATTTTGCTTATCTTACTGTGTTTGGGGTCTCCTTTTTGCAGGCTGCAGGTTCGTAGTTCCCATTGTTTTTGGTGTCTGTTCCCAGTGGCTAAAGTTGGTTTAGTGGGTTGTGTAGGCTTCCTGGTGGAGGGGACTAGTGCCTGTGTTCTGATGGATGAGGCTGGATCTTGTCTTTCTGGTGGGCAGGTCCACGTCTGGTGGTGTGTTTTGGGGTGTCTGTGGGCTTAATTATGATTTTAGGCGGCCTCTCTGCTAATGGGTGGGGTTGTGTTCCTGTCTTGCTAGTTGTTTGGCATAAGGTGTCCAGCACTGTAGCTTGCTGGTCGTTGAGTGAAGCTGGGTGCTGGTGTTGAGATGGAGATCTCTGGGAGATTTTCACCGTTTGATATTATGTGGAGCTGGGAGGTTTCTTGTGGACCAGTGCCCTGAAGTTGGCTCTCCCACCTCAGAGGCACAGCACTGACTCCTGGCTGTAGCACCAAGAGCCTTTCATCCACACGGCTGAAGACATAAGAGCTGAAAACTTCCATAACCCAGCCGGCCATCCCCACGACTGTCACGGCTTTGGCCGCCGGGGCCCCTCCAGAGCCGGCGGCCTCAATGAGGCCGCCCTCCCCTCGGACTCCGGGGCAGTTTCGTGACGGCGGAGGGAAGAGACCCCGAGCCGGGAGTTCCAGAGGGCTGACTTTTTAACCCCTTGGCCTAGGTGGTATCTGTGCCCAAAGGCAGTGTGTATGTGTAGGGCTCTTTGCAGAGAACGGTGGCCGGGAAGGAAAGGACATCATGTGGGCATCTCCTACTCTTTCCTTTCTCAGCAAGTGCAGAGCGGGATTATGGGAAATTCAGCTCCTTGTACTCATTCCCTGGGGCCTCATCAAACAAGGCTCGTGTCCTGGGGTCAAACAGCAGGCCTCTGCTGGCTCTCTCTGCAGCTCGACCTCCCCATCCGTCAGCTCCCAGCCGGAAGTCTGGGGCCATGTGGAAGTGGCTGCAGGGAGCATGCTTCCCCTGCCACCCCCGACGGGCATTCCTGGCAAAGACGGACAGGGCACAGAGGGAGAGATGCCAAGGCAAGCGCGCCTTGTGACTTTAGGCAGGTCTGGGTTGTTAATGAGAAAGGGACCCTGGGCCTTGCTCCGAAGCCCGTGTAATTGACCACCAGAGCATGAGCATCCATCAGCCACTTAGAGGCAAACTTGCCATCACTGTCATGAGAGGCCTCATTAACAGAGGCCTACTTGCTGAATTAGGTAGAATTTAGTGCCACCGAAATTAATGTGATTCTGTCTGAGCATCCTTCACCTAATAGTGGAAAATCAAGTTTAAGTGGTAGGAAACAGCACTCCCATTGAGAGCGGAAACATTTCACAGGAGAAAAGAAGAAAACTTTTTAAAGCTTTCAGGGGAGAGGCCAACAAACAAATACTTTCTGTTTCTAATTATGGCTCAGAGCCAATTTTTACATATATTAACTAACTGTTACCTGAAAGAGCTAATGTTAGGGGCTGTTAGTTATGGTGGCTATTTTCTTTTATTTTTCCTCTAATGAGGAATAAGATTTTTCTCCCATTAGATAAAGATAGTCAGGAATACAGATTTACCATGATTTGCTAGCATCGGGAAATCTAATAAATGGAAGTTTGTCATTTAACCCTTTGAGAGGCAGAGTGGGGAGGGTTGTTTCAAAGTTTTTTTTTTGTTTTTTTTGCTGTACGCGGGCCTCTCACCGTTTTGGTCTCTCCCGTTGCGGAGCACGGGCACCGGACGCGCAGGCTCAGCGGCCATGGCTCCCGGGCCCAGCCGCTCCGCGGCATGTGAGATCTTCCCGGATCGGGGCACGAACCCGTGTCCCCGGCATCGGCAGGCGGTCTCTCAACCACTGCGCCACCAGGGAAGCCCTGTTTCAAAGTTTTGACTTAGACTAGAATCAGAAAGAAGAGAGTTTAATCAACTATCTGGCTGTTACTGATGCCAGATGTGTTTTTGCATCTGCAGTATGTATAGAATATGCTACTTCCTACTGAATTCCAGTTTTTCAGTGAAGCAACTTTTTAATTAAGTAGCTCCCCTCTGTTAGGATTTCCAAGACTTTACCAAAACAAACAAACAAACAAAAAAAAACCTAGTCTTCTGTATAGCACTCTTCAAATAGGTATCCATTTCATCTTTCTTGAGAAACTAATTAAGAAATAGTTATTCCTAAAATCATATTAATGAATGGACTATAAATAATTTGTGGATCATAGTTTTAAAGCCCAATTCTTAAAAATATTTAATGGAATAAAAATAACGTATTTAAAAAAAATCAACGTGCGTTCGATTTCTATTTCTCTCTTCCCAAGACATTTTGAGAAATGAAATACGTAGCATCTTACCCTGTTTATTCCAAGGCTCGTTTGATAGCAAAATATACTATTCATCTTTTGGTTTAGTAATGTGTTTGAACATAAAGAAATAAAGACCTTAAAAAATCTTCAATGGTGTCTTGAATATCAAGAGGTCATTGATCTTAAAATACCTTATTTATTTTGCAAGTTTAGCCAAGTGTGTTATGAATTTTTTCTAAAAGACTTAGGTCTATTGAAACCACTAGAACTATCACCTCATGAGTCTATACTTCCTCTAAGTCCTTTAGGTAAATAAGAATGAAATGTCATAGTGAAGAATCATCAGTGTGAACTGAAAATCTGTTTTTATAGGAACAAGAGTAAAGTTTTACAGTTAACCACATAGCACGTCTCTGGGTCATCTGTTTTATATCTTATTTTAGCCACATAAACTGTTCACTTGGAGATTGCTCCATAATCATACTGACATGCTTTATTTTTTAAATGCTTGCATGGCATTTTATTGAATGGGTATACCATAATTTTCTTCACCATTATTCTATTGGTGGACATTTTAAATCACTTCCAAACTTGTTTTGCTATGAATAATCATGCAATAAATATTCTTGTCATAGCCCATGAGCCAGAAACAAACTGTTTAATAACTATTGCTTTAAAATATGATTTCATATTGGTGAGGAAAATCAGAAAATATGATTTTCATATCTTCCATTTCATTTTTCCCCTTAATTAACTTTCTTTTCCTGAATCTATCTTACTGGCTTTTTTGCATGTTTTTCCTCCCCCTCTGGTGAATCTTAGAATCAGCTTGTCTAATTCAGACAAAATTAGATTATCTTTTTCTCAAGTGTGAATGTGGACATGTGAGCATAATGAAAAAATAAAATATCCACTGTTACTCCCATTTTGAAAGATTCTGCATTGTAATACATTGGCTATAATATCTGCAAGAGTGGGGTTACACCAGCTGATGAATTGTGCACACATGACGAGTACAGTAGTCTCACTATCAATGTCATTGACACCAGTTTCATTGAACACCAACGTCAACTAATGTGTGAAGTCCTGAATACTTCTCATCTAAGCCATAGTTTTGTTACTGAACCAAACTTGTGTCCGCTCGCCCACGTGCAGTAAAGCCAATCTCCTGACACCAGGTCGTGGTGAAGGCAAGTGCAGTGTTTATTGCAGGCACCAACCAAAGAGTCAGGTAGCTGGTGTTTAAAAGGCCCAAACTCTCCTGATGGCTTTCAGGGAAAGGTTTTTAAAGGCAGGGTGAGGGAGGGGGGTTGTGGGCTGTGTGATCAGCTGGTGGACACTCATCTGATTGGTTGGTGGTGAGGTCATCGGGAGTCAGCATCATCAACCTTTTGGTTCCAGCTGGTCTGGGGTCTGTGTCCTGGTGGGCAGCACGCAGTTAACTTCTTCCATCTGGTGGGGCTTTCAGTATCTGCAAAACAGCTCAAGGGATGTGGCTCAGAATATGATCTGTAACCCTGAGGAAGAACTAAAGGTCCTTGACTTTGTTTAGTGGCTCAACTATTATTATTGTCTCTAGCTTGCCTGTTTTCCTTTGCTTCTTCATTTTCTCACTTCTCTGATTAAATTTGTTCTTTGGAACTCAGAGAAGGCCTCAGAGGCTAAAGCTTTTCTACAGACAGGGGTTGGGAGACACAAGGGGTTGTCTGTCCCCAAGAAGGCCCAAAAAAGTCCTGCTTGGTTTCAGTCTCAATATTTTTATCTTGTTCCTAACGTAGAGGACGGTGCTGGTGATTATATCACTTAGTTATCTACCGCAGTGTAACAAAGCAACACAAAGTGGAGTGGCTTACAGTAACTCATGTTCATTTTCTCACAGTCTCTGTGGCTCGGTAACCTTGGAGTGGCTGAGCTCGGTATTTCTGCGTCAGGGTGTCTGATGATGTCAGCTGGGAATACACTGATTTGCATGGCTGTTGGCTGGAGGTCAGAGTTCCTTACTGTCTGCTAGGAGAGGGTTTCAGATCCTTGACATGCTGCCTTCCCCTTGGGGCTGCCTGAGTGTCCTTACATGGCAGCTGCTGGCTTTCTTCAGCATGAGTGAACCAAGACAGAGAGCAAGACAGGAACCTTAATGCACTTTATGACCTTGGGAATCAGGCACCATCACTGTATGAATGGTAGTGTCCTATTGGTCAGACAAGCCCACTGTGAAACAGTGCAGGGAAGATGTATATAAGGGTGTGAAAAGCAGGGGCAGAGATCACTGGGGGCTGTGTAGAGCAGCTAACAGCTGCTTGAAGAACTGACACTTTGAGTTCTCACTCAGGAGCCAAAGACAGATGTGTTTTAATCAAATTTTCAATTGCATACAGTCTAGTGAATTCCTTTTATAATTTGGTCTCATCACCAATATGTGCAATTTAGTGTGTATGATGACCACCATTAAGAAGGTGGCCACTCAGATAACCTTTAGGGAGACTCTAACTGCAGTCTCTTAATTTATCAAGTTCTTTTTCCCTTATTTTTAGCATAATTCTTTTAACATTTCAACAATTTAATTTTTCTCCTCCTCCATAGTTAATTCCTCATTTAGGTTGAAAATTATTTCCCTAAACCAACAGAGTTCAAATTGTTTCTCTCAAAGGCACCAGGGATTATACCATCTGCTATGTACCTGATAGAGCTACACGGTGAACATTTGCAACAATCTGGAGGAATACGTCCTTTGCGCTAAGCACATCTCACCCATTTATAAGATCTCTGCTTTGTTCCAGAAAGCTCAGATGAGGTGAATAACTTTGGAATGATTGAGTGATACGGCTTCCTGTCCTCTTTAATTTCCATCTCTCTCTCTCTCTCTCTCTCTCTCTCTCTCTCTCTCTCTCTCTCTCTCTCTCTCTGCCTTATTTGGTGTTTGATTACAAACATACACATATCAGTACTGAATCTAGAAAGATTTGGATGATCCAGTGATTCTGCCAGCTGTAAACTATGAAATATAACATGTTTTAAAGTGAATTCTTTAGTCAATTCTGTATGCCCAAAGTAGGAGAGTTGAGCTAATAGATTGGTGGAAACTAACTAGGTAGAAAAATTAAAAACAATTTGGTCGAGGAAGCACTTTAGGGTGTTTTACCATATTGTCCAGGAAACTTTGGGTCTTTCTTTTTATTTGTTCTTCTCCATCCATAACTTGCTCGCTCTTAAGTAATAACTTTAGTCCAAAATATCAGTCATAACAAAGGAACTCGCTGAAAATTACTGCTCATCAACACACATACGTGCATGCGCACACACACGTTCTCTGAACCTAATTAAAGCAAACTATCATCAATTTCCATCCCTTAGGCATCTCTAATGGTATAAAAAAGTGTTACAGTTGATAGGCAATAATAGCCTTCCATTCAGGGCTTCTTATGGTCTACAAAGCTGGCACTCACACAATGAATAAGACATTGACTTGGGATTGCTAATGATGTTGAATCACTGAGCTTCACTTCTTTTCAGAGAGGTTATAGTAGCAATTAACTTCACAATTCAGATGGTCAAGATGACTCACCGTTGAAAGCCGCTAAGTTGTCTGAACATCAATTTTCTTTTAGGACTGTACTGGAAAGCTCTAAAGCAGCAGTGAAACCTGCTGTTGGGAATAGTAAAGCTCTAATGTTGAGGAAGGAGACCGACCCATGGGGAGTTTCTCACCCCATTTTTCATGGGGACTGAAGAGTCATTATGTCTCAGTTTTTGACGTATTCTAGGCTCTATTATACCTTTAAATAATTTTCTTATTCAAGAAGTCACATTAAAAAGGTGTGGGGAGACAGTTCATCTGGGATCTCTTGCATTTCTGCATCAATTGCAAGCAGAGGTACTGGCGGCCTTTATTTTGAGCTATCTTTTCAAGGATGTGTTACCAAACACAAGTTTGTGTGCCACACGCACAGTGAGACCAAACAAACCGAAACGTTGCAGTTTGGAACAGAGAAAGGTTTATTGCAGGGCCAAGCAAGGAGAACGGGTAGCTCGTGCTCAAAACCCCCAACTCCGTGATGGTTTTTTGGGAAAAGTTTTTATCTGCAAAATTTGGGGTGAGGGCTGCAGGGCATGTGACCTTCTCCTGATTGGTTGGTGGTGAGGTAACAGGGCAGTGTTCCACGAATCTTGTTCTCAGCCTAAAGTTGCCATCCTCCACCTGGGTGGGAGCTTTAGTTCTTGCAGAAGGACTCAAAGATATTGTTATGTATATTCCTTGAGGAGGAAGCAGCACCCTGCCCCAAGGCTGCACTATCGTGTCTTGACTGCTCCTCTCTTGTTTCTGCATCCCCTCCCTTCCGTGATTAGTAACTGTTTGACTCTGCCCTTTGGAACTCAGGGAGATCTAGGAGGCTGAAACCTTTATCCTGCAGATAAGAAATGGGGGACAGGAAAAGGCTTTTGTGCCCAGGAGCCCCACAGGGTCCTGCTCAGATGTTTGTATAGCTAATAGCTTTGGAAGATAGACAGGGTCTTCCTCTAAAGCAAATGGCAGGCTTGCTTTATGTATTGCTTATTACACTCCCCATTGAATAAAGACAATGTCTTCCTCTATTGTTACAATCAGACAGGTGTACAGCCTGTTATTAGCGTTCTGGCCTATTGTCACGTTCCCTAAGCACAGGGTCCCTCTCCCGTCACACAATCCACTGTGTGTGCAGGCATCACCCAGCCCTCTTCATGTTTCCTGTGGGGACCGGCACAAACGCTGCTACTCTGCTTCCTGCTCTCACTGTGAGAACAGACAATCTTTTGCCTCTGACCCAGGAGTCTCTTGTCTTCTGCCAACATCTGTGAAGCTCTGGTAAGCTGGCTTGTTGGAATGGAACCACACTAACATCTGAGATCCTTCACCGTTCTTAACAAAGGACTCCAGCTGAAGAACAGGGAGAAATAAAATGATGTCAATCCTACGTGAATATAAATATGCCCTTTAAGCCAGCTTCTATAGAGGAAGAAACATGTCCTCTAGCAGATAGGTTCTTCTCTGCTGTGACTCATAACCTCATATTTCACACTTTTTTTCCTTCGATGCTGGTCAAGCCCCCAAGTTCCTGGTGAGGCAGTGGAGGGTAGGGATGCTCACAGGGAGTGCAGTAGATAGAAGTAGGTCAGGGGAAGAAGAGGAGCTATATACACACTGGGGTCACATGGTATCCAACAGTATTTTTAAGGTCCAGCCAACGTCACTTGCTTTCTAACCAGTGCTGATGTTTCTGGGGCTTAAGGCTTCCCAACTCCATCATTCTCTATGAATTTGTCTGATATTACTCATAACACTCTCTACTGTCCAGCCTGGCCACAGTCCAAGTGGGCATCTAAGCAGCAAGCGGCCTTTTCTCTAGGGGGTAGTCCTTCACAGCAGTGACGCACACGAGAAGAACAGGTAGGATGACATGGATATAAAACTACATCCTTTATCGCTCAGCCTTGCTGGGCTCATCTGTGTCTCGCTTCCAGCTGTGCTTTCCCTGCCACAGTGTGCTCACACTGCAGACTGAGTGATTTGGGCGAACCCTCCAGTAGCCTCTCGTTCCACCCCGTACACAGTGCAAGCTCGTTGTTCTCAAGACCCCAGGTCTCCGAGTGGGCCCCCCCGCCCCCAGCCTGCCCACCTCTTGAGCCGGCTGCCTTTCTACCTGCCTTGCTCAGTAGCCTCCCACCTTACCATCCGTTCTTCTTTTCTGTTGACAAACAAGACCGCCTTCCCCAGGCTCTGCTTCCACCTGGTGCCTCTCCTCATGAAGAGAGTTTAGGTGTCCTCTCTCCAGGGAAACCCTCCCTGACCACTTGGCCAGAAGTGTTTCTCTATCTGCCAACTTTAGCATTATTCTTAGTCTCCTCACCTGTGTGACTCATTCCATTTCTATGTTTTACACTCCCTCTCACACTAAACAGCACGTCATATAAATTATTTTCTTCATGTATCTATTTGTTTGCTTGTTGTTTGCTCCTACTATAGTGACGAGGCTTCATAAGAGCAACTTTGTCTGTCCTGCCCTCTCCCCAGCACGTAGAACACAGAGTTGGTGCTCACTGAGTATTTGTGGAATGAAGGTTTAATTCTTTTCCTATGAAGGAGGATAAGTAAAAATTTGAGGCTACACATAAACTAGTTTTGTTTGTTTTTTTTTCCTCTCATAAGCACAAGCTTTAGGAACAAAATCATAGTGGCCAAAGCGTAGAAAACATTAGTCTGCTTCAAGATTTATAAATGTAACTTTTCCCAAGCTTTTGGCAATAACTACAGAAAATCTGCTTGAGTCCAATGATTAAAATGAAAGCAAACAGTTGACCAATAAGTATATAATAAGTTTAAGTATCAAAGAAAATTAGTCGTGAGAAGAAAGTCATTAGTGACCATACTGTTCCATTCTCGGCAAATAAGAAATAATGTTCCAAGTCTTGCTCTCAGGTTATTATGCTATAAACATGAGAAAATTGTGTAAAAGAGTTTCAGGGAAAAATAATTACCTACAGTTACATGAAGGATTGTGTAGCAGAGGAAAAATAATTTTCCCTCCACCCCTCTGAGCTCTCTTCTGAGACCCCTGTAATAAAAGACAGCTTAATGAGAGAGAAACACACAGAAGTTCGTTTCCTGCCTAGCTCATGTCCACATGGGGGATACCCAGAGGCAAATGGGCAGCTCCCCCAGGCAGCTTTTGGGGAAGGCGAGGTGGGACATGAGCCTCTTTGGGGAGAGTAAATGGGTTTTAGGAGGGGTGATGGGGCCTTAGAAGGATGGATGGGAGCGGGGGGACTGTTTGTGATGAAGTGTGTCTGGGTGGGGTGCGGACCACACCTCAGTGTCCGCACCCATCTCTCCTGTCTGCACTGCAGACGTACGTAACTATGTCTCTAGACTCCTGTCCTGTGATGGGAGTCCAGCCTGCCATGTTGATGACACTCCCATGAGGGGACTGATGACATCTGGGTTCCTTTGAGAGGATCTGTCTTTAGGAGATAAAGGGGGGTTTAGAGAAAACCTCTCCCTGCATTTGTTCCCAGTGCTTACAGCTCAAAATCATCAATATACCAAAGTGGCGTATTTTGGGATGGCACGTCCTGAACCCCTGCTGGTACGTTTGCGGGCAGCACATCCTGAACCCCTACACTCACATCTTGGGGTGACACGTCCTGACCCCCTACAGATACATTTGGGGAGACCACACCTGAACCCCTACACTCACATCTTGGGGGCCCCTATGTAGTCACACCTTGGGGTGGCACGTCCTGACCCCCTACAGATACATTTGGGGACACCACACCTGAACCCCTACTCTCACATCTTGGGGACCCCTACAGTCACATCTTGGGGTGACACGTCCTGACCCCCTACAGATACATTTGGGGACACCACACCTGAACCCCTGCACTCACATCTTGGGGACGCCTACAGTCACATCTTGGGGTGACACGTCCTGACCCCCTACAGATACATTTGGGGACACCACACCGGAACCCCTACACTCACATCTTGGGGACCCCTACAGTCACATCTTGGGGTGGCACGTCCTGCTCCCCTTCAAGTGCATCATTTGGATTGGATTCAGCGCTAGTTCCACAGCATCGTAGAAAATAATAATATTCCACAGCGCAAAAAGCAAAACCGAATATGACAATAGCAGATCATGAAATGGGGACATTCTCTCCAACCATGAGACATACTTTGTTTCTTCCCCAGCTCTCCGCCTAAATAGTTTGCCCTGCGATACGGTTTGCTAGGTGATCTGTGCCGATGCTCACAGCTACCAGTATGAGACACGGAGATGCTTCAATTTATATCTAGACACCAGCCCAAGGTCGAAAGGCCACACGTTCGTTTGAGGCCAGAGCAAGGAGTTGTACGTTCTCTTGTCATAATTCACGTCGCATTTCGTTTTAGGCTATTCAAGATTCTGATGACATGTTGGTGGATTCATGCATGGATACTCGAGCAGCCACCAAATCATTTCTGAGCTCTGTCTACTGAGAGGAAGTCACATAAACCAGGTAAACTGTACAAAAATTGACCAGTAGGGGCTTCCCTGGTGGCGCAGTGGTTGAGAGTCCGCCTGCCGATGCAGGGGACACAGGTTCATGCCCCGGTCCGGGAAGATCCCACATGCTGCGGAGCGGCTGGGCCCGTGAGCCGTGGCCGCTGAGCCTGCGCGTCCGGAGCCTGTGCTCCGCAATGGGAGAGGCCACAACAGTGAGAGGCCCGTGTACCGCAAAAAAAAAAAAGAAATAAAAAATTGACCAGTGACATGGTGATGGACCATTGTTGTCATCTTCCAGTGTGAATCCATGAGAGAGAGAGAGAGAGATGGGATGGGAAGGAAATAGAAAGTCTGTTGGAAGTGCCCCCCATTACAGGACAGAGGAGGAAGTTGAGAAAAACATGGGTTTTAAAAGGAATATAACAGGTTTCCGTTGACTTAACAAGATGTAGGAGGTAGAATGTTTTCTAAGATGCTGAGGAACAAGTCCCAGCAATAAGATGGATGTGACTGAACGCAGGCTCCAGAAAAAAGCAGCAGTAAAGGTGCACAGGTGGGCAGGTGAGGGATGCCTAGCGTTTAGTGGATTGCATGCTTTAACCTGGTGTCCAGAAGAGTGCACACTCCTGTCCTGCTCGGAAGGCTATAGGTGCAGGCACTCGAAGTGGCAAAGAATGTTTGAAATATGTAAAATCAGAGCTAAGTCTTCTGACAGCAGGACTCCCCAGGAAGGTGGGTGCTGTTTCAGACAAAAGGAATCAGAGTCTGTACACAGTGACAGGAAGTATTCACCCAGACCGTGTCTTATTCTTTTCTTTCCTTTTGTTTCTTTCATTTAGTTCTTCCCTTCTTTCTTTCTCTTTTCTTTCTTTCGAGCATCTGCTGGGAATTTCACTCAGAGGAGCCATGCAGCTTCTTATAGTGTGTCTTGTACAGAGGTACTATTCTTGACGTGGGAATCACCCTGTTAATAAATAAATGCCTTGTCTGTTTCTCCGCTGAATGTCTGTTTCTGCATCAAGTTTCTTAAAACTCCAAGACCGAGGCCCTGAGCCTGCCTCTTCTACTGTCATGTCCCAGGGGCCAAGTGTTTTGTTGGGCACATAGTAGATGATTAATAAATAGTTATTGAAGAAGGCAGTGAAAAGGGAAACGGCCTTGAGTTGACTCAACTAGTCGCCTGTGCCATGAATGTTACAGTGTTTTAGAAAAGAAAGGGGCAGGGCACTGCATATTCATGGAGGTGGTTGGATCTGGTTCAGACCTTAAAGGAGGGATGAGATTTCTAGAGGAAGAATCTGGACATCCCCAGAGGAAAGTGAACCAGGCATGTCCGGTTCCACGTGATGGGATTGGCAGAGAAAGGGTCCCATTAACTTGAAAGAGAGATGTGTACGGTGGGTAAGAAAGCAGAGCCATACGGACGCCTGGCCGTAGACCCACATCTGTTTATCATAGACGCTGCTGCCCTTTTGTCGCTACATAGAAGAACATCTTCCTTACAAAGTTGCTGGGATTTTTTCTTTGCTGGTAGGGGCGGGAAGACGTATCCGAACTACGAGCTGTGTGTAAGTTGGGAACACCATCCTGGGTGATAATGCAGTGAAGGTGCAAGACATGTCGATTTCTATGAAAATGAAAAACATTAGAAAAGAAAATATGATTTGAAGAGGAAGTTTCAAATATCGAAATGGAACATCCCTTGGAAACGCATCTCTGGGTAGGAAGGAAATTAGCTAATGCATTTTCTGACCCATATGTAAAGCATTTGCAGAATGAAGGAATCTTAAAAGCAAAATAAAACCACAGGTAACGCAGCAGTTTGATTTACTAATTTAAGCAGGTACCTATGGGGAAAAGACTGTCTCTAAAATTAGGTAATAGTGGCTGTAAGAGGAAAAACCCTTCTGAGTTATCACCAGTTGACTCAGATCAAACCAGAAGTAATGAATTACTGTCTGATAAAACGTGCAAATTGGTGGAAGAAAGGACGGTCGTCGCCATAGCATGCACCTCTGAGAGGGGGCTTACGTGTCGTAGTTGGTGGCAGTCATGTAAAATATAATGTCGTGCATTATATTTTACATGATTGCCACCAACAATGACATTTAAGAGACTTGGGGCCCTGGTGAGTGTCTGCGGAAGACTTGGCGAAACCATTGCCCTGGGTTACAGTTGTGCCTCTGAGTCTTGCCTTTAATTCTTTCCCTGACTCTGTGTCTGTGCATCTCACCCGTCCTTGCATCTCTGTATGGTGTGGGCTCACAAAGATGTTCTCTGATACTCCTGGTATTGTCAGACATGAGAGGCATGTGCACCCAGGTGGCACGCTCAGCTCATTTTCACTCTGCGCTTTGCAGACATGAAGCACTGACCTGACTTAAACATTGTTCCCAGAAGTCAGGGTAACTGGGACAGCATGGGGACAGAAAATGCATCAAGTAGGACTTTGACAGCCCACCAGGAGGCAAGTCTGTATTATTGTTGATGAAGAAATAACTTCCTGAAGTCAGACTGCAGCTAAAGATGGAACAGGCAGAATTTGTAGGACAACTAAAGAGAACAGGTGATTCCTTCCCCTTTGGGATCAGACTGCTAATGGTACTGATGGTGTGGAAGTGGCCCCCTTTCCTTAGAATCTCCATCATCTCAGGTCTAGTACATGGTTTTCCTGAAGTGGCCCAGGAACAGAATCTAATTCCAGGATGTCAGCCCTGCCTTTGGGGACCGATGTCTGTTTGTATAATCCAATACTTGCAACCTTGGGGAGAAGCAGCATAATACACAAAAGACATATGCAGCCCTCGCCTGAAGATAAGAAGTATATAGAAAGCCATGATTGGAAGGGCCCTAAGTACACAGGATCTGGTTGCTCGAAGGTGATTATGTGAATGCATTTGCGCCTAATGAGGGGACCTAAATTGCCTAAAAATAGGCACCATCCACTCCTGAATCCTAAATGGAAAACTGCAGTTATCTCTAATGTTCCATAAATAAGAAACCCATTCATGGCGCAAGTGTTCACTGATGGAAAATGTCACCACCCACCTCTATGGCCAAATGATTGCCTGGTGGTTCGGAAGCCTGCCCCAGTTCCCGGGGTGGGGGAATCCAGAACTCACTGAATCCCGCTTCTCCCGACCTGCTGAGTGTGGGCATGGGCTGGTGATCTATCTGGGGCCCGGGTCAGCTGTTTTTGGAAGAGATGCACATATGCTTTATAGCAGGCGAGACATCATGAGAAACCGTCTAATTCTGATAAGGTAAATTCACATTTCCTGGTGAACCAACCGAATCTCGTATTTTGAAAATGTTGGATAACCTCATTCCACAGAATGTTACTAAACTCAGGTCTGGCTGCTTGCTGCTGCTCCAAAGCCCATACTCGAGAGACAAGTGTTGGCGGGCAAGGAAAGTTGGCTTCATTCTGGAGACCGGCAACGTGGGGAGAAGGCGGACTCATGTCCAAAAGCCAACTCGCCCCTGCTGATCAGTGGGCAAGAGCTTTTAAAGGGGAGTTTCAGGGGTGTTCAGGGGGAGGCAGGGGGCCCCGTGCAGAAGCGGTACAGGCAGCTCGGACCGTCATCTTGAAGTTGGTCCTGCGGTGGTCTGACCAGCATCCTCTTGATTGTTTTACCTGCAGTTCGTCTTCAGCTCCAGGATCAGTTTGCTCCCATTTCCTTGACGCCAGTTCTCAGAGTTGTGGCAGCCTGTGTCACGGCTACAGTCTGGTCATCATGTAGCTAACTTCTCCCCCCTGGCGGGGGTTTCAGTATCTACAAAACAACTCACAGGACGTGGCTCAGAATATGATCTACAGCCCTTAAGGGGAACGAAGGGTCTCGACTTTGTTCAGTGGCTCAGCTGTTGTTATTTTGTTTTTGTTTTTTTTTGTTTTTTGCGGTTTGCGGGCCTCTCACTGCTGTGGCCTCTCCCGTTGCGGAGCACAGGCTCCGGACGCGCAGGCTCAGCGGCCACGGCTCACGGGCCCAGCCGTTCCGCGGCATGTGGGATCTTCCCGGACCGGGGCACGAAGCCGCGTCCCCTGCACCGGCAGGCGGACTCCCAACCACTGCGCCACCGGGGAAGCCCCAGCTGTTGTTATTTTGTCCTCTTTGACTGTTTTCCTTTGCTTCTGAATTTTCTGTGATTAAATTTATTGTTTGACGACAGTTGTTCTGTAGACAGGAGGCGGGTGGACGACATGGGGGGGTCGAAGTCTGTCTCGGGAAAAGCCCCACAGGGTCCGGCTCAGTGACAATAATACCAAGAACACTTATTCATTATGGTTCTTTCCAGTGACCCTTTTAAAGATGACCAGGCTGCTGTTCATGGGCTCCTAGACCAGCTCTTGTGTTTTAGAAGATGGGACACCAGGGAGAGGCCAGTCCTAGGCCAGAGACCGTTACCACATATGCTCAGAAAGCTACCATGTGTTTAAAAGTGTGCCTGCTGCCCAAGGATGCAGTTGTAGTATTCCAGGCAGGGTTGCACAGAGGAAAAGGGGGAAGGGGTCGGGCACCGGAAATTCCCTGCCTGGCATGGACCTGGCCACACCTAATACACCTGTGTTCCCAGGGCTTACCTGCACATTTGTAACACTCTGTAGAGCCCAAGTTTTCTCTTAGGTGGTGCAGACCTGGTGTGGCTTTATGGGCTCCACAAAGCCTGTACGGCACATAAGAACAAATAAGCCACTTGCAGAAAGGACTTTCCTGGGACTTCCCTGGCCGTCCAGTGGTTAGGGCTCCCTGCTTCCACTGCAGGGGGCACAGGTTTGATCCCTAGCCGGGGAACTAAGATCCCACATGCCGCTTAGTGGTTTGCCAGGCCCAGGCACTTTTATTGCAGGGAGGGCTCAACCTGTCCTGGTATCCATCTGTAACCACCCTAGAATAGAAGTTGACATGGTAACGTTTGGGGCCAGGTGATGCTCTGTTGCGGACACACACCGTCCTTTGCGCTCTAAGATGTTTAGCAGCAGCGCTGGCCTCTGCACGAGGTGCCAGTAGCAAGCCCCCAACCTCCAGCCATGTTGAAAACCAAAAATACCCCCATGCTTACTAAATACCCCCCCACTTGAGCACCCGTCCCCAGAGGAATTAACTCCCCTGGGACTTTATAATGGAGGCAAAGGGGACAGAGAGGCTTACGAAACTCACACCCTGGACAAGGACCTCTGGGGAGTTTAAGACACGTAGTTTCTATTCCTGCAACAAACAAACAAAGGCCTCATCAGGAATCGCGCAGGCAGCTCAGTCACGTAACTTTTTTTTTTTTTTTATTTAACTTACTTGTATTTATAAACATGACACGCGCGTTTATGAGTTAAAAGAAGACAAATAAAGTAGACTGGTGGTTACCAGGGGCTGGGGGAGGGGGAAGAGGGAATGAGTTTAATGGGTCCAGGGTTTCAGTTTGTTAAGACGAAAATGTTCTAGAGATGGAAGCTGGGTGATTGTTGCCCAGTCACGTAACTTTTAACCTCGAGAAGGCTCGGATCGGCAGGAACCTTCCCTTCTTTGCTCACGTGTCAATACCTTCCTCTGTGCAAATCGGAAGCAAGAGCGTGTGGGGAATGTTGCATTCGGGGTCACCCCAGGAAGCCACCACACGGCACCAGGTCACGTCAGATTGATCATGAAGCAGGGCCCTGCGATCAGCCTCTCGGGTAGAGATGCGTGTCCCAAAGCCAAATGGGTATCATCTGGACCTGTTGCCACGCTGGGCCTGTGAAAGTTTGATGAATGAGTGCTCTTTCCCCAGTAGGTCCTGTTATAATGTTTCCTTCCCTGCTAGTGGGATTTGTGTGTTTGAAGCTTGATGAAGGGATATTTCCTCCCAATGGATAATGTTTTAAGTGTTCCCTCTCTCCTGTGTGGATTTTCTTGTTGCTATTGTTCTTGGTGCTGTGTGTGTGTGTGTGTGTGTGTGTGCCCACACATTTAGCCATCTAGCCCATCCTTCTAAGATGAGACACTTGGTTGGATTCATTTGTCATCATTAATCAAGCGAGTCCCACAAATACGAGAACGTACCGCAGAATATTAGGGTGGCGAGTTTTCTTTCCTTTAATGTCAGGGCAGCACTGCGATGACGCCTTCCTTGCCTTGGGTGGGGACGCGAATGTCATCCACGTGGCGCCCAGACTGGTCCAGGGGCAGCTGAAATGCTGGGGATCTGTGCCGATGTGCTGGTGGGCAGTGTGAGAATGGGGACGCGAGTGAGCCGCAGTGGAGGGTGCTGGAGGCCACCTGCCCGGCAAGACGCCGGGGGCTGCAAGATGGGATGCATTCCTGTGCCCCCCACTCCCCGCCATCCCTGTGTGTAGGACCCCAGTAGCCCTTCCCAGCACCTGGCGCCTCCTGCAGCCCATTCTCAGCAGTGCACTCCCTGCCCTGGGGCCGCTTGAGTCTTTCCCAGGTCGACCCCTTTTGCCTTCGCCCGAGTCCGCCTGTGCCGTTGCTCTCCGAGCAGAGTGAGCCTCTGCTTTTCTGCCCGCGAAGAGCCCAGGTCGCCCTGTGTAGCGTGCTCGGAATGGCTGACATTCCCGACATTCACAAGGAGGGTGGATAATCCATTCCCCAGTCCCGCAGAAAGGCCGCTGCCGAGCATGGGAAGTGGGCTGGTCCTAAATGAGCCTGCTGTTGGGCGGCCGCGCTCCCCCGGCCCTGCTCTGACCCTTCTCAGCGCTGTGCCTAAAAATAGCGGGTAATGAGCGGCGGCCACGAAGCAGGCCCTACGGGCGCCTAGTGTGTCTGCATCCTGCCGGAGCCGGCGTGCCGCGCTCTGGTTCCAGTGGGTTTTCCAGTTTGGCATTCCAAGACCTAATTCATTTTGTGCCTGGCGCTCCTACACCCTCCGTCCGCGCTGACGACCCCCGCCGTCTGCGTAACAGATGCGGCTTTCTCAGGCTGCAGCCGGTACCCAGTAACTAACGTGAGATCAAGGCTGTAGCCGGCACGCTCTCCCCGCTTTTAAACAAACACCACTGTTTTCATTTAACCCTGCCTTTGTCAGGGCTTTTGGAAATTGGCTTCATTTTTTTTTTCAGTCCTCGCCCCCCCCCCACCCCTCTGAGTTTAAAACCAAGCGTGGGGCGGGGGGGGCGTCCCCCGCCACCTCGGAAGCCTCCCGAGCCCAGGGCTGCGCGCTCTGGGAGGGCTGCCTCCAGCAGGACGGATGCAAGTGATTCTCTGCTCCTGGCTCCTGACACTTAGGCGAGCAAGACGCTTCAGAGGGGCTGAATCACACATCACGCCCCTCCGAGAGAGGCCTGAGTCCCCCGGAGATGCACAGGGGAACGGGGACAGGGTTCACCTACTGAAATCAAGGCAGCGGGCTGAGCCTTGAGTCCTGGACCAAGGTCCCAGGTAGATCTGCATCCCTCTATCTCCTGGTGGCTCACCTACATCCTAGTCGCGAGGCAGGCGTTCTGTGGCCGATAAAGGGCGTTTTCAGCCTTACCTTTCAAGGCTGCGCACTGATCAAGTCCCAGCTTCCACACTTTGGGGAGAGCCAGAATTTCAGTGAGAAAAGGGAGCGAAACGACAGATGATCCCCCTGCTCCGATAAACAGCTCTGTTTCTCACAGCCCCCTGCCTTTTCGTTTTGGCTCATTACAACACCCTGAAAGCGTCTCTTCTGTGCTTCAGAACAGTCTTTTCAAAACGCCTCTTTACTGGGAGAAGTGTTTTCGTGGCGTGGGGGATGGGTATCTTCCGGAGCTATAGCCCATTACTGGTTACTGCCCCTCTCCGGGTCTAGAAATGTTCCTCGTTTAGAAGGAAAGCCGAGGCTTTTTACAGCCGCTGGTGAAAATGGACACTGTTACCTATTTTCGCTTCCGTCTGAGAGTTTCCATTAAGTAGGGAACCTGCTCTGAAGGTTTAGAAAGGAAACTGCAGTATCAAGTATGTTACCCCGCACATCACAGTATCTCTGTGCTTTCTGTTTTCTCTGAGTGTTTCTGTGCTTCCTCTTCCCCCAAAGGAAGCCTCCATCAAGATCAATACAGTGGAAACAGTGTGTCAGGGGCATAGACAGGAGCGGACATCGAACACGGAGGGTTAACCAAGAACATCAGCTTTTTCTCTTAACGCTCTAGGTCAGGGGGCAAAAAGAGAGAGGGGAAGAAGTTATTCACCTTTTTGTTATCAGAGAAGTTTGCAGCAGAACTGTGAGTTCCTTCTCATACGGGGGATATTTTTTAATGCTCATTGTGCCAGGAGCTTGATTTGGGTTTTTGATTTCACAAACTGGGAAGGGTATTTACACTTAAATACCTCTACATTTTATGTCACACCATCAAGAAAAGACGAGCTTTCCACACTGACTCAACTCTATAGAGTTCACATATTCCGATATTAGGCTCCCCAGGTTTGTAGGGCTTTATTACCTGGCTGTTTTTTCCCCATCCTTTTTCGTATTTGTGCTTGTTGATCCTATAAACCCATGAGAGAGTCAAATTGTATAAAAATGACAGTACAGGCGACATACACACTTTCGGGGGGACTCCAAACCAAATACGATCATAGAAAAATGATGCATGTCCTCATCTGTGGCTCTTTTTTTTTTTTTTTTTTTTGAGAAATGGAAAATAAAGCCAGAAATGTGCTATTTACAAAATCTAACTGAGGTGAACTGACACCCAGCTATTTAAGGAGCGTGTTCAAACCGCCACCAAAGTAGGCACACGTAAAGAGCCGGCTGCTTACGAATTTAGAGCAAATAAAACCACATAGGTCAGGCTTATGAAAGTGTCAGCTCACGGCAAATTAAGGTATTTCCACTGGGGCACCTCTGGGAGGGAACTTTTCAAAGCAGTGAAGGTAGTTATAAAAACACCTCGCACGTGGCGCTGTGCTCCGCAGTTACAAAGTGCTTTCCCCACCCACACGGAGCGTCGCTCCTCTGCTGGTTCTGAGCGGCGCCCGGGAAGGAGACAGTGCGTGTTTCCCCGCTTCCGCTGTGGATAGAGAAATAAGAGGAGAATTTAAATGCCTGGCTCAAGCATCGTAACATACTGAAGAAACAAAGGGAGACTGGAAAAGTCGTAGAGAATAAACGTGACGCTGTATCTATTTCCCCCCTGCCTTGCTAGGAGAATCAACCCAATATTTCCTATAGACTCAACAGAACCAGTAATTCATTTCTTCTTCCTCATTCGTGATGTGTAGGATTTCCATCCCCAGGAAGAGCTCATACGCAAAGAAGTACTCAGCACAGCGTAGGAGAAAAATGTGCAGACTCTACGCTCTGCTCATTATAACTCTAAATGGAAATGGAACCAAAGGAGATATACAGAGAGGTCGGCAAAGAGCTATTGTCAAGAATATTCACTGAGCGCTATTTATATTGGCGAAAAACTGGGAAAGGCCAAAAGGCCCCCCAGAAGGAATGGTTAAGTGAATCATAGGCTTGTTTTGTGTTATGATATCATAGATAAAAGTTGGAAGTTATATTTTCAAATAATGATCCACGATGCGGGAAGATGGACAAGATGTAGAGTTAGGTGAAAATATTGCAAGTTATGAAATTGTACGTAGGGCATCAGTTGTGAAACCATAGAGTTGCCTTGGGGACTTGCATTAAGAGGGGGCTGACTCTGCCTGCGTCCAGAGCTCCTGATTCAGTAGGTCTGCGGTGGGAACCCAGAATGTGCACTTCTGTCAAATTCCAAGCTGATGCTGTTGCCACTGGTCCAGGGGCTCCACTGAATTAAACAGATATGTGTTCAGAGGGTTAACAAGGGCATCTTTGCTTATAGGTCAGAGCTTGTCAACACTGGCTGGCGTTCGGACTCCATGGGGGAACTTTTAAAAAATATCGGTGTCCGGTGGGCACACGAAGTGGTCCAGCCACTGTCAAAAACAGTTTGGCGTTTCCTCAATTAAAAATGGAATTAGCACACGACCCTACAGTTCCTCCCCTAGTCACGTATCCAGAAGAACTGAAAACAGGTGCTCACACAGATGTACACAAACAGAGCAACTCACAGTCAGCAAAGGTGAAAACAGCCCGATGTCTATCAACAGTTTAAGAGATAAGGAAGATGCGGTCTGTGTGTCCAGTGGAACAGTACTCACTGTAGCGGGATGACACAGGCTACAGCCTGGACAAACCGTGAGAATATTAGGCTAAGTGAAAGAAGCCAGACACGAAAGACCATATTGTGTATCATGCTCCTTATATGAAATGTCCAGAATAGACAAGTCCTTAGAGACAGAAAGCAGATGCTGGCGGCTGAGGTCAAGGGGAATGGAGAGCGACGGCTTAATCGTTACAGGATTTCTTTGGGGTGATGAAAATGTTCAGAAACGTCTCAGTGGTGATGGTTGCACTACCTTGTGAATGTACTGGAAGCTAATGAATAGGACGTTCGAACATGGTTAATTTTATGCTATGTGAATTTTATCTCACTTTTAAAAGAATGTCCAGGCAGCAGCGTAGAGCTTCTGATTTCACAGTTCTGGGATGAGTCTTCTTTGAAAGCTTCCCGGATGATGCCAAGGTGCAGCTGAGATTGACTGAAAACCACTGGCCGGGTGGGGATTCCAACAGCAGTAACTCAGGTAGCCCTGAGGGAGGGGGATGGAGCTTCAGAAGATGAAGGGGCAGCTTCAGCAGGTGGACTCTGTCCCTTTGCTACCCAATGTCTGTGTCCCAGCAGTATCCGCCCACCTGGGAGCTTGTCAGAAATGTAGACCCGCCGGTGCCTCCCCAGACCTCCTGAGTCACAATCTGACTTTGAGCAAGATCCGCATGGTATACTACCCGTTGAAGCTCCCGAAGCATGGGAGCGATTGCACAGCCTCTCCAGTGTCACGTTTCATGCGAAGAGTTACGATTCCTTCCCCCGAGACACAGGGTTTCTTTCTATCGTCCTAGGGGTTTCAGAAATGCTGCTTGTAAGAAAGTTGATGAAATTCATATCCTTCGGTATCTCTGAGTCTTCGAGAACCTCCCGCATCTGACTACTCTCCGTGAGCGTTGCAGCGTTTGATATGCATTCCTGTCCCAAACTATTTGGAAAGTGGAACTCCTTTCAAAGGACCACTTTCCGATGCTGACGGATGCTCGTCCTGTTCTGTAAGGATAACTGCAGAATTGCTGCTTCAGGACAATTTTGAATCTTTTGGACCTGCTCCATCCAGTGAAACTTCAGAAACCACCTTGAATGTTGTAAAACTCCCAGAGTGACCCTATCTTTCAGTATCCAAAGACACTGAGCGAGAAGCGGTAGATGGAAATGACCACAGACTTCACTGAAACGTGCCCCTTTAAGACAAGAGGGGATGTGGAAGTTGGGGGTGGGGGGAGGGACAGGATTCCTCTGCAACGTGGCTGTTCCTCGTCCTGAGCCAGGAAGATTCCTGTGAAATTTCAGCCCACAGTCAAGCTAAACCAGAAAGGTGAGATTGTCCACCCACACTGGGCATGTTCCTGCGAAATTCTCCGCCTTCCACTCATCTCCAGCGCCATGGACTTGTCTGTCAAATATCCCCAGGTTACATTTGGCCCAACTAATGCCTAAGAAAATGTTTAATATGTATCTTTCAAATCCATGCTGAGATGACTCAATTTCTACAAAATAATAAATCTACCCAGACAGGAAAGAAAGCTCATGAACTTGTGGACAAAAATGTCAACAGCCCCCTTTGTCCTGTCGACAGACTGTTTTCCTCTCTGTAGTTCTCTGAATATCTGATAAATCATACTCAAATCTCTTTTTCTGGCAATGGCTGGAAAGAGCAATGTACTTTTTAACCTGACGCAATGCATTCAAGAAGGTGCGTGGATGCGGACCCCAGAGGGCAAAGATGAGATTGGTTCCAATATTGAGGAGATGAAAAATGATTTTCCTGTTCTGCGTATCAATCTTTTAATATTAGTTCATAGATGGGATGATGACTCTATCTGGAACCCTTTAAACTCAAGCTGCCCCTTAGCGTTCACTTCTGCTCAAGATTTCAGGAATCGATGACAATAACCGTTGTAGAAAAATGAACACAGTCTTTTTTTTTTTTTTTCCCATTTTAATATAGTCAAAAGAAGAACATCCAGCCCAGGCCCACGTTTCTGAGCTCAGTTAGTTTCCAGAGATTTAACAGTTCCATAAAACAAGTGATTCGCAAACAGTTTGAAGCAACGAGTGAGCAGAAGCAAATAAAATGAGGTGAAATGTTGCTCATTGCTATTAGGCTGCAAGGCATTGAGGAAAAAAATGCTTTCTAGTGAGAAAATTAACATCTGCTTATTTATTTGTTTCCTGGATAGAGAACATATGTGAAGGCATCTTCTGTTCAACATGCCTTTGGTTCTGTGTTCCTAGGAACACGCACAACTTCTCTGTTGAGCTTTTGCAGGGAGCTGCAAACTCTAACCTATGGGCCAAATGCAGCCCCCATCTGATTTTGTAAACTTCTTTTGGAACACGGCCATGCTCGTTCATTTCCATACTGTCTACAGCTGCTTTCACATGGCACAGCAGTTGTGTAGGTCTGGCCCTTAACAGAACACTTCTGCATATGAAGTTATTTCTGCATGCACCTCATGATAGGGAGAGTTAAAATACCAACATTTAAAAAGAAAAAAACAAAAACCTATATCCGCTTATGACGGATAAACAGTATTTCTGGATGTGTCTGTGAAGGTACATCCAGATGAGACCAGCATTGAACCGGTACACTGAACAAAGCAGGTGGTCCTTCTCAGGGTGGATGGGCATCAACCAGTCTGCCGAGGACCTGAAAAGAACAAAGAAATGGAAGATTGCTGAATTCCCTCTCAGTCTCTCTGGCTGACTGCTGAGCTGGGACACTGGTGTCCTGTCCTTGGACTGAGATGAGCACCATTGCTACCCTGGTTCTCAGGCCTTCACACTCAGACTGAGGCCCTTCCTGGGCCTCTGGCTTGCAGAGGGCAGGTTGTGGGACTTCTCCACCTCCGTAACTGTGTCAGCCAATTCCTTATGTAAATGATCTTCAGATAGATAGATAGATAGATAGATAGATAGATAGATAGATAGATAGATAGATAGATGATAGATCTACATATAGATACATACCTCCCATTGGTTTTGTTTCTTTCTGTGGAGCGCCCTGGCTAATACAAACAGGAATCCGCGAAGTTTTCTTAACTCTTGTTTTGCCCAGTTCTACAAACTTTCATTGAGCACCAACTCTGTGGATGGTGAGGTGAAGATTAGGAAGACAAAGGAAACAACTCTTGCCCTTAAGATGGTCTAATGGGTGAGATGCAGAAGACTATGAACTTAAGTGGAGTGTCAGACATGCCTTGAGAGAGAGATTCACAAAGTGTCTACTTTGGATGAGGGATCAAAAAGGTATAAAACTCGTAACAGAATAGGGTTGCACCTATTTCATCAAGAAGATGTTTTTCATCAAGAAGATATATTTCAGGTTTCATCAAGAAGATGTATTTCAGGTAGTCTTCAGAAATGCAATGTGTGAAGAGGAAAGGGCATTCATTCCAGGGTGCAGGACTGAAGGTGGCCAGTGCAGGTGGTGTCAGAGTATCCCAGACAAATGGGTTTCTGGAGCAGAGCAAAAGTGTGCCACTTCTGAGTGGCACGTTTCCAAGGGGGACCTCCTCAGGTGTCCTCCGTGACGGTTCAGTGCCCCAAGGCCCTGAGCCTGGGATACACAGAAGAGAGGAGTGGGAAATAAGGCAGATGGGACTGAGCTGGGAGGGGGGCAGGTGTGACTTCCTGGGTGGAGGAGTTTGTGTTGAACACAAAGGAACAATTTCGGGCAGCAAAGCAACAAACTACGTAGAGTGATTTAACTATTGCCTGTGTTAGTGGGCTGGATTGGAAGAGGCAAAGCCTTACTACTCTCTTGGGGAACTCTTCTATCCCTTGATGATTTTTGTCATCAGACAATGGGGTGTCACCATCTTTTTCTCATCATGTGACACCTAAATGGGAGATATCTGCTTTCAGGTAGGTCTTCTGTTCACATCCAACAAGCAGCCTGACACTGCATATCATTTGACCAGGTTCTGACTGATTTAGGAGTTGACATTCTGTTCCTGATGCAGATGGACACAGCATGCCCCAGTGGTAGCATGAAATATTGCTGGAGGGATGCAGCCCCACCTAAAAGCTGGCAACCTGTCCATCTTCTTCTTTCTTCTTTGCCTATCATAGGACAAAGGCATTGCTTATAGACTAAGTTAATTTATGTGGTGGACCGTGCCAGTGTGTCATATGTGTTAATCGCAGTAGGTACCAAGAGGGTAAGACATGGATCCATCGCAGAGCCCTGAAAACAAACGTGGCACACCTGCCTCCATCCTTACCTGCCTGTGTGGTCTTGGCAAGTCACCTCACCACTCTGGGCATCTGGTTTCTAAACTCCAAAACAAGGGAGCAGCAAACTTTTTCTATAACAGGCCAGATGGTAAATGGGTTTGGCTTTTCGGGCCATACAGTCTCTGCTGCATCGACTCAGTTCTGCCTTTGTGGAGACCACAGGTCAGTGAATAGGTGTGGCCAGATTTGGACTAGATCTCTCCCAGCCCTTACTAACATCTTGTGATGGCAAATGAACTTACCTACGAAACAGGAACAGACTCACAGACCTAGAGACCAGACTTGTTGCCAAGGGGGAGGGGGGTGAGGGAGGGGTGGACAGAGAGTTTGGGATTAGCAGATGCAAACTGTTACATATAGAATGGATACCCAACAAGGTCCTACTATATAGCACAGGGAACTATATTCAATACCCTGTGATAAACCATAATGGAAAGGAATATAAGAAAAGAATGTGTATATCTGTATAACTGAATCACTTTGCTGCACAGCAGAAATTAACACAACATTGTTCATCAACTATACTTCAATAAAATTTACAAAATAAATGAATATCTTGTGATGGGAAGGCAAGGAGAAATTCAGAATTTTCTTGAGCTTTTCATTCCTCATGGGAGAGAGCTCCCTTTGGTCAAAGTAAAAATTTGGAATGAGGAAACATACAAAATTAAAAGAGAGCCCATACAATGGGAAGGAAACGGACTCAGTCACCCCATTCACCTGTGCTTTAAGCTTGTCATTCCCAAGGCAGACTTTGGAAAGGCTTTGGAGATCATTTGCAGAACAGACAGTGCTTCCAACGTGTCTTCCTTTTGGGTCGCCTGGGCTCCATGGGGGCACGTGGATCCCAGCAAGTGATTGGAGACTGTTGCTTCCCATCATTGTTTTCTTGCCATCAGAATTGCTATTTATTTAAGAAGGACTGAGAACCCAGCTGCCAGGCTTCCCTGGAATCCTGTCCAACAGACTCAACGAGCCTCGGATTTTTCTATAAAGCAGCTCTCTCAGCAGCAAGAAGATGCTACAGTGATTACACCCCTCCGCAGTTCCCTCAAATACAGGAAAACGTAAACAACGGAAAAGACAAACTCAAAACACAGGCTATCGGGCTTCCCTGGTGGCGCAGTGGTTGAGAGTCCGCCTGCCGATGCAGGGGACACGGGTTCGTGCCCCGGTCCAGGACCACGCCACATGCCGCGGAGTGGCTGAGCCCCTGAGCCATGGCTGCAGAACCTGTGCTCCACAACAGTGAGAGGCCCGCATACCGCAAAAGAAAAAAAAAAAAAAGAAAGGGGGAAGAAAATCATCCTGATTTTTTTTTTTTTTTTTTTGAATCACGGAATTGAAATTGAGGCTCCTGACTGCCTGCCTTGTTGCCGTGGGTGTCTCAGTGATGAACAGTCACGGGCTCCCTCCTGCCCACCCCCATGGATTAATGAAGGGCCAGACAGGAATTGCAGAACTGCCACGTGGTGTGACCTTACCTGATAAGCTTGTTCTGCCTTCCCTGCCAAAGGTGAGGAGGACCTTCAGCACGCGGCCGACTGTTTTTCCCACACCTTAATGAGAAAAATTGACCTGCTTGTTCTCCAGCTGTCTTCTGTGTGTCTAATCCTAGTAATTTCTGCAAAACTGCCCCCTCCTTACATATTGAAATCAAGCAGAAGCCCTCAAGGATGGCGTACCTTGGGCAGACAACACGGAATCAGGTTGGAGGAGTGACAGACTTGTTGGGAAGACCAGTGAGCTTTCACACACCGGCTTCAAGACCCATCCTGAGGACGGTGAACATGATTTACCTGGCACCTCAGGCTCTGTGCTGGTCAACCCCGCACTTCCCCTCTGCACAGACAAACGTAATACTTTAGGCTTCTGTGTTTTGCTCTTAATGCAGTGCAGCCTGTGCCGGTTTCTACAGGGTGGCCATTTATCTGGAGCAAGAATAAACATTGCAAGTAAAACTCACTGCTTTCCTGTGATGAGCTAGTTTTCTGTACATAAAACTTGTATAATAATGATCTGCCCTTGTGAACTTCCTGTTGAAAAATTATTTACTTTTCGAATATGCATGTGTGTTGGTTAAAGGGAATGCTGTCTACTGGGATGAAAAAAAAAAAAAACCCTGAAGAAAAACCAGGATTTCGGATCAACTCCTGCAATCTGGATACGTGATGAATTTTCTGTGAATTCTGGATCTTGCCATTTTTATTTCAAAAAGAATTCTTACAGGTCATAATAGCCGGTATCAATGTTCTCAACACTAGGAAGTTACCTATATTTACTTAATTTCCCCTGCAGCCTTAAGGCAGAACTCATCATTACTACCGTTTTTGGGAAGGTACTCAAGACAACACAACCAGTAAGTGGAGAGACCTTTGGAACCAGGCAGAGTGGCTTCAAGGCCCTGTTCTTAAACCCCATATTATGTTGCATGGAACCTAGGTTTCTCCACCTCGGCACAACTGACATTTGGGGCCGGATGACCCTCTGGTGTGAGGCGTCCTTTGCACTGTGTGGTGTGGGGCAGCATCCCTGGTCTCCACCCCCCAGATGCCAGGAGCACTTGTCCCCCGAGTCGTGACAACCAGCAATGTCTCCAGAGACAGCCAGTGGTCTCCTGGAGTGGGAGGGGGAAACAGGAATGCAGAATTGCCCATTTTCGAACCACTAATTTAGGACACGCTTCTTTGAAATCAGAGGGTTATAAACCGGGGTGTGTCCAGGGGCCAGGCAGATCACATACGGAAGGGAGCAGGCTCATTGTAACGAGAATTTCAGTTCTGTCTAGTTACCATGCAGCGAGGAGAAAGAGTGCAAACAAAACTACCTACAGGGGTTATCTTTGGCCCATGGGTTGCCATTTTGTGATTCCAGGAACTAAAGCAGGGTTTCTTCACTTTGGCACTCCTGAAATTTGGGACCGGGTGGGTCTTTGTGTTGGCCTGGGTGGGTGGGCAGGTGAGCTGTTCTGTGTACTGTAGAATGTTGAGCTGCAGCCGTGGTCTCAACCCCCCAGATTCCAGTACCACCCCCTCACAGTTCTGACAACACAAAACAGGTCCAAACACTGCTCAGTGTCCCCAGAGAGGACAAAATTGCCCCGACGGGGAACCCCCTGGGATGAACCACATGATACTGCCAACACTTAGTTATTTCTGATCTGCAGAAGGGCAGATTTCATGTGGTCCCATCTCATACTCTCAGCAGTGCCCTAAGCTTGCCTGATAGGTTAGTTTCTCAGGTGGGATGGAGTCGGGACAGGTCACATATAAGGGGAAATGGACACATGGGAAGCCTGTTCAAACCCAGAAACTCCGGTGTGTGCAGTGCTCTCCAAGGCAACCCTGATTCTGGCCAGACTAAAATGAGAACCGCCTGGTTGATGGACTTTGACATCACGGGGTTTCGAAGCACATGTACAGAAGAACTGTCCACAAAGAAGCACGAAGGTGGACCTTGATGGGGCCTCAAAGCAGTTTCTTAAAGGCTTAAACCGATAGAACCGCCTTTTTCCCTCCCCACCATGATGTCCACTCCATCATGAAAGAGATCTTCAAGCACGTGTGACTCTTTCTCATTTCTGAGGTACCTCTGGGTTGGGCTGTGAGCGCTGGTTCCGAGTCCATCTGTGCTTCGTGGCCGAGCGTGAATTGACCGTGGGTTGTGTTCCAATGTGGACAAAGGGCACATGCGACTAAGGGTGAAGGGGCATTGGCCTAAGTCCTCATTAGGACCAGGGTGAGCCCATTAAAATGCATCGTTATTCCCATCCAGCCGTGCAGTCCACATTCACCACCGACTAATGAGGAAAATAAAACAGGAAGCAGTTCCCCTCCTGTGAGGTCTTCCTTCAGGACAATGTGGGGCCTCGTTAACGAGCTCATTCCATAATAAAGCGAAGATATGGATAAATGGCAGCGTGCCTCTGAAGCAGCGCTTTCCCCGGCAGATGCCTGTCACACAGTAATGGCGCTGGTTTGCGTTTGTTAACAATGGACCCACACATGTCACTGTTGACCGGATTCTTTATGTGACATTAGCCTGTCTACGCTAAATAACGACCCCACAGCCTTGCGATGCTGGGCCGTGTGAGTACAATTTCCTAGTTTTAAATGTAACCTCGTTATGGAAAATAAAGTCAGTGAAGAAAAAGTCTCACACTCCTGATAAAGGTTTGATGTATTGTTACAGTTTTTAAAGCAATATATACCATCTAAGTGAACGTAACATGCATGTTCCTCCATCTCATTAAAGGCTCTTTTGTTGCTAAGTTGACAGTAGCTTTATTCTCTTTATTTTAATTATAAACACTTTATTTTGACACAGTTATAGACCTAGCATTGTAAGAAATGAAAGACATCACATGTACTGTGTACCCAGTTTCCTGCAATAGTATAATTTTGCAGAGCTGTGGTACACCGGGCAGTTGACAGAATCAAAATGTTCGATATTTCCATCACCACAGGGCTCCCTCATGTTATCCTTTGATACCCACACCTACTCCCCTCCTGCCCCCACCCTCTCCTTAACCCCTGGAAACCACTAATTTATTCTCCATTTCTTCAGTACTGTCATTTAAGGAATATTATGTAGATGGAATCATGACCTTTGGAATTGGCTTTTTTTCATTCAGCGTATAATTCTCTGGATATTCATCAGGTTGTCCTGTGTATCAATAATTTGCTGTCTTTTTAGTTCTGAATACTATTCCAAATCTGTATCCATTCACCCACTGAAGTAAATCTGACTTGTTTCTCTTTTTGACTATGACAGATAAAGCTGCTTTAAACATTTGTGTATAGATTTTTATGGGAACATGAGTCTTCATTTCTCTGGGATAAATGCCCAGGAGTGAAATTGCTAGGTTCTATGTTAGTTCCATGGTCAGTTATTTAAGAAACTGTCAAACTGTTTTCCAGAGTGGCTTTACAATTTTGTATCCACACCAGCAATGTATGAGGGATTCATTTTCTCTGCATCATTGCCAGCAGTTGCTATGGTCAATATTTTTTTATTTTACCCATTTTGATAGGTGTATAGTGACAGCTTACTGGAGTTTTAATTTGCATTTTCTCTAATAGCTAATAATGTTGAACATCTTTTCATGTTCTTATTTGCCATCTGTATGTCTTCTTCAGTGAAATGTCTCTTTATGTCTTTTGTCCATATTCTAATTGGACTGTGCTTTTTCACTGTTGTGTTTTGAAGGTTCTTTGTATATTCTAGACACAAGTTTTTTGTCAGATATATGGTTTGCAAGTATTTTCTCCCACTCTATAGTTTGTTTTTTCATCCTCCTAACAGAGTCAAAGTTTTAAATTTTGAGGAAGACCAGATATTTATTATATGAATTATGCTTTCGGTGTCAGGTCTTGGAACAGTTTTATTTCTTCCTTTCTGATCTACGTGTCTTTTATTTTCTTACTTCACTGCCTCAAACCTCCAGCACTTTGTTGAATAAAAGTTGTGAACCTGGGCATCTTTGCCTTGTTCCCTGTTTTAGGTGAAAACATTCAGCTTTTCACCTTTACGTATACTGTTAGCTGAAAGTAGTTTATAGCTTCTCTTTATACAGTTGAGAATGTTTCCCTCTATTTCTACTTTTTTCAGAGTATTTAACATGAATGGATATCAACCTTTGCCTTTTAATTGGAATATTTAGACCATTTACATTTAATATAACTTTTTTATATGTTAGGGCTAAATTATACTACCTTTTTGTTACCTCTGTTTTTCATTTTTCTGTATGATTTTTTCTGCCTTTCCGTGGGTTGCTCGAATGTTATTTGGAATCCCATTTTGGTTTATCTATAGCGTTTTTAGAGTATCTCTCTATATAATTTTTCAGTGTTTTTTCCAGGTATTATATTATAAATTCATAACTATCACAGTATACTGTCACCATTGACCAGTTTTAGTGAACTGTAGAAATCTTATCTCTCTTTACCTTCACGCATGTATATTATAATTATATCGTGCATTTTTTCATCAAACACTTAGAACCACATGAGACACTGTTCTAATTTTTGCTTCAACCCTCAAGTGTAATTTAGAAAACTCAAAAGGAGAAGAAAAGCATAAACATCCAAATTTTTGCATACTGTTGTTTTTCCTCCGTGATGTTTCAGTATTTCTTCTTTTATCATTTCCCTTCTATTTAGAAAATTTCTTTCGCACTTTAGTGTAGGTTTGCTGTTGATGTATTCTCTTAGATATTCTTCATATGAGAATGTCTTAATTTCCCTTTCATTCCTGAAGGATTTTTCAGCGTCCAAAAAATATTGTGCCACTTCCAAGTGGTCTCCATGGCTTCTGGTGAGAAATCTGCTGTCTTTGAATTTTTCCCCCTGTAGGTAAGGTGTTGTTTTTGTGGCTTCTTTCAAGATTTTTCTTTGTGTTTGGCTTTCAGGAGTTTTTTTTTTTTCTCTCTCTCTCTCTCTTTTTGTGCAGTACGCGGGCCTCTCACTGCTGTGCCCTCTCCCGCTGCGGAGCACAGGCTCCCGACGCGCAGGCCCAGTGGCCATGGCTCACGGGCCCAGCCGCTCCGCGGCACGTGGGATCTTCCCAGACCGGGGCACGAACCCGTGTCCCCTGCATCGGCAGGCGGACTCTCAACCACTGCGCCACCAGGGAAGCCCTCAGGAGTTTATTAAGATGTATCTTGGCATGGATTTTTTTGGGTTTATATTCTTTGGTATTCATTCAGCTTCTTGAATTTGTAGGTTTGCATCTCTTGTCAAACTAGAGAAGCTTTCGGCCGTTATTTCTTCAAGGTTTTTTCAGCCTCACCCTCTGTCTCTTCTCCTTCAGGGACTGTGTCCATTATGTTTCCTCTAATTGGGAGATACAGCTCACAGAGTATGCACAAAGAGGGATTCTGGTATCTCTTGTCTACATCTTGTGTGAATCTTCTATGTTCCTTACAAATAAAATATTTTGCTATCTGACCTTAGTCTTCTCTTACTAATTCTTTAAAGCTTTCACAGATTGGATCACTTACTAATTATTTCAGATCACTTTTGGGCAAAAAACTTACAAGGTCCTAAAAATATCCATTAAGGATTTTTATTGTCACATAAATCTGCAATATATTTGGAAAATATGGGCATAATTAAAACGTTTATATTTTAAATCCTGGAACATGCTCTTTTGTCTGTTTCTACAAGTCTCATTTTATATTCCTTAGTAAAATTTTATGATTTTCTAGATAGCTTTTACATACTTCTTATTAAGTTTATTTCTAGATTTTGTTTGTGTGTCTTGCTATTGGGGTGGGGCCTTTTCAGGTAATATGTTAAAATTAGTTTTGTTTTGGTTTTTTTGATACACAGGAAAACTTGTTTTATTGTATTTATATTGTATTTAGCCATTTTATGGAATCTGTAATTAATGCTAGTTGTTTTTCAGCAGTATTTAGTCTCTTTTAGAATATTTCTCATACATTTCCTGCTTCCTGCCACAGATTCCCAAATTTTCAACACAAAACAGATTAAAGCATATTCTGAAAGACAGGTAATAAACACAGTTGCCCATGGTCAATAAGTTTGGCAAAAGCCACATTTTAATTCCTCGCTTGCTGATTCACAATTCACCATATCATATTAAAGGCTTTGAGAAGTCTTGCTTTAAACAGCCTTGTTTAACCCTGCTTAATCCGATGATTTCCATTTACAAGTCAGTCACACACATCAAAAACTCATGGAAAATGCATAGAAATCCTGCATAAATTGAATTGAGAAGAAGGAGCATTTATTATCTTAAAATACAGAAAGGGCTCTCAAAACCATACAAAAACAGTGAACTCCCCATTAGAAAAATGGGCAACAAATGGGAATAAGACCAACGGCTGATACACTATTTCCCCCCACCCCACCCCCCGTGAAATTAACAACCCAAACCATGATGGTATCCAGCCTTGCCTTTGTTTCAGACGCTCTGTGGATAGAGTGGAAATGTCTGCTGTGCCTTGAAATTTGAATTCTTTATAATTGCTTATAATTCTAGCCACTCAGCCCACGATGGGGAACCATCTGCCTTGCATTCTGCTCCGTGAGCGGTTCGCCTCACCAATCTGTCTGTTCCGTTGCCGTAGCAGGGATCTCTCTGTGGTTACTGTCCTACTTTCTGATGCCTGCTTCATTTGACTGCTTATTTTACTGGCCAAAGTATCTGTTGGGTGTAAAGATGAAAGTTTTGCTGCACTCCGTGTGCACGCAACGGGTGGATGTGGATCATTTTCTAGCTACCAACTACTAACAGCATGAGAAAGAGTTGAAAGGATTCAAGAGAGAGAAAGACACTAGCCAGTAATTTCCTAGTTCTGCAGTGGTTGGAGATGATAAACCTCCACGTAAGGAAACACCATAGTGCCAGTTCAGAGCTCCCATTTCTTGTAAGCATCCTTGGCATGAAACAGGATGTACTCCCTCTGCCCTTCTGGAGGACAGCACATCAAGAGGTATAAAAATATCCACGGGGCTTCCCTGGTGGCGCAGTGGTTGAGAGTCCGCCTGCCGATGCAGGGGACGCGGGTTCGTGCCCCGGTCCGGGAAGATCGCACATGCCGCGGAGCGGCTGGGCCCGTGATCCATGGCCGCTGAGCCTGCGCGTCCGGAACCTGTGCTCCGCAACGGGAGAGGCCACAGCAGTGAGAGGCCCACGTATCTCCAAAAAAGAAAAAAATATCCATGACCTTTGATCCATAATTAATTACCCAGAAAAATATTCAGAGACGTCCACCATAATTTAAGTCAAGAAAATTCACAACAGTGTTCCCTGAAATAGCAAGGAAAAATTCCACAATGCTCAGTAATAAGGAACATTTAATTATAAAAGATGTAAATATGATAAAACATATGAATTACGGTATATGCAGAGGTTATGTAAGTATGTAGCTCAGGGGTCAGTGAACCTTTTCTGTAAGAAGCCAAATAATAAACACTTCAGGCTTTAAAGATCATACAGTCTCCATCACAATTACTCAACTGCCCTTATGGGGCAAAAGCCATCATAGTCAACGTGTAAAGGGATGGGCAGGCCGTGTTCCAATACACTTTCACTTATAGACACTGAAATCCGAATTTCATATCCTTTTCATGTGTCGTGAAATACTATTTTTATTTTTTTCAGCCATTTAATTTCAAGGTAAAAACCACTCTTAGCTTGTGAACTGCACAAAAAACATGCTGGTCAATATTCCCTTGGATTTCAGTTTGTTCTCCCCTTAAACAAAATCATGTTTTCAAATGCAATTTTACTTGAGAAAACACTCACAACACAATATTAATTGGAAAACAGGTAGGATCTAAAACCATTTTTAGAATATGCCCCCATTTTGTAAAAATAAAGGCATATAAAAAGGGCTTGAAAGAAATACCCAAAAATATAAAAATGCTTTTCTCTGTGGGGTGGCCATTGAATGATTTTTATTCCCTTTGTACGCTTTTCTGTATTTGCTAAATGCTTTACAATGAGTGAGTATTATTCTTATAATAAGTAACGCTACTTTGAAAAATGTTCTTCTAAAAAATTATTCTCAAGCTGGTTCTTTCTCCTGGCATTTTAAGGATTCATTTTCCATATTTTGAAATTTATTTCCTTTCTCCATCATTTGTTTTCTTCTTTCAGGGATGTTTGTCATCTATTTTTAGGGCATCCTTCATTCATTTCCTAACTCATTCTTTTCCTGTTTTCCCCTCTCTCTCCCAACAAGCTTTCTCATGTATGACATTTTTCCAAGTTCTATTCTGAGCCCAAAGGGGAGAAATATTAAACATATTCATTATATTGGAGCTATGCTTTCCAACACCACTGATTTAATTTTAACATCTTAGGGACCAAGAGATTCCTCAATGTTGTGACCGTGATGTTTTCAACAGAAAATTTAACCATGTCAAAAATGATTAAAAATAGATTTCTCCTTAATGTGCACTGACCCCTGTAAAGTTCATTGGGCCACGATTCCCTTATCCGAGGGGGAGGAAGAATGGCTTTAAGTAGCTTCCCTTCTCTTGCTCTGTGGCCTTGCTCTATTCCAAATCCGTCTGCATCTCAATCCTGCTCCCCTAGGGGAAGTCCTCTTAGAACCCTTTTAACATCCAGTCAGAATGTAGACTCACAGTCCAGGCAGGTGTCCCTGGGACATTCAGAAGTTATCTAGTCAAATGGCATAGCTAGTTGTTTCCATGGCAAATGTTTCCTGAGGACCTGCTTTGCAGTAGACACTGTTCCAAGGCCTGGAAATGCAGGGATGCACTCCTGGGCATATATCTGGACAAAACTCTAATTCAAAAAGATACATGCACCCCTGTGTTCATAGCAGCACTGTTTACAATAGCCAAGACATGGATGCAACCTAAATGTCCGTCGACAGATGAATGGATAAAGAAGATGTGGTACATGTACACAATGGAATATTACTTAGCCATAAAAAAAGAATGAAATAATGCCATTTGCAGCAACACGGGTGGACCTAGAGATTGTCATGCTGAGCGAAGGAAGTCAGAAAGACAAATACCATGTGATATCACAGATATGTGGAATTTAAAATATGATACAAATGAATCTATCTATGAAAGAGACTCATGGGCATAGAAAAGAGATTTGTGGTTGCCAAGGGGGAGGGGCTTGGGAGAGGGATGGAGTGGGAGATTGGGGTCAGCAGCTGTGAGCTTTTATATATAAGACGGGTAAACAACAAGGCCCTACTGTAGTGCACAGGGAATATACTCAATATCCTGTGATAAACCGTCATAGACAAGAATCTGTTTTTTAAATGAAGGTGTATCTGTATAACTGAAGCACTTTGCTGTAGAACAGAAACTAAACACAACATTATAAATGAACTACCCCTCAGTTTAAAAAAAGAAAAGGAAGAAAGAAATGCAGGGATGGAGGAGATGGACAAGGCAGCTGCCCTGTGCAATCACACCCTCTACCTCAACCTCCAGGGACCTATAGTCAAGAGAAGCTCAGGCTTCATTGCACTGTCAGCATTACGAGCTGAGGTGCGGCCCTAAATAAAGGAAACAGGGTATGTTCGTGATGGTGTCAGGAAACCACGTCAAGAAAGTTCCAAGTGAGGAGGGATGCTGGGAGTCCATGCTTCGGGTGGAGCCGGGTAATGGCTACGCAGTTTGCCTGTTGCTTGTCAGGAAAACCATGCATTGTAGGTCCCCACAGAGGGGCTCAGCCCCTTGTCTTTTACGCCATGGTAGGGGAGAGGGCGTGAAGCAGGAAGGGACAGGGCCCTGCAGGAATAATGCACGAGTTCACCCCCTGTCACATGCTAGGACTTCCTATGCACTTTACCAGAACTATCTCACTGAACTGTCGAAAGAAGCATGGAGTGGAGTGTCAGCCCTGATTTTACACCACCTGTATCAATCACGGTTCAGAGAGAGAGAGAGATCTTTTTACAGCAATTGGCTCATGCAGTTATGGCAACCAAGAAGTCCCATGATCTCTGCAAGCTGGAGAGCCAGGTGCCATGGCGTGAGTGTTTGTGTCCTCCCCAAATTCCTATGCTGAAATCCTAATCCCCAGTGTGATGGTATTAGGAGGGGCGGCCTTTGGGCAGTGCTGAGGTAATGAGGGTGGAGCCCCCATGAATGGGATTAGCATCCTTATAAATGTGACCCCAGAGATTTCCCTCACCCCTTCCACCTGGCAGGGCACAGCAAGGAGACACAGGCTATAAACTAGAAGAGGACCCTCACCACAACTCACCCATGCCGGCCTGGTCTTGATCTTGAACTTCCCAGAGCCATGAGAGAGAAATTTTTCTTGTTCGTAAGCCACCCAGTTTGTGGCAATTCGTTGCAGCAGCCTGAACTAACTGAGACACCAGGAGAGCCAATGTTGTCATTCAGTCTGAGTCCCAAGGCCTGAGAAACAGACGAGAGCGTTCCTGAGGGCAGGAGTAGGAGAAGGTCCAGGCTCAAGCAGAGCGAGGGAAATTACCCTTCCTCTGCCTTTTTGTTCTACTCGTGTCCTCGGAGTGGATTGGCTGAGGCCCACCCACGTTGGGGAGGGCCATCTGCTTTAATCAGTCTAATCTCTTCTAAACACCCTCACAGACACGCCCGAAAGCAGCGTTTCAGCAGCCCTCTGGAATCCCTTAGCCCAGTCAAGGTGACACGTAAAATGAACCATCACACACACCGTCCTTGAAATGAAAGCACCAAGTCCTGGAAAGAAAGACTAAAACTTACCCTCGGTCACACAGCTGGTTGGCAGTGGGACCAGGACCCAGTTCTACTGTGGCTTTTGTCATCCACACCGTATAAGAACTTGATACTCCACGACTTGACAATGTGCATCAAACCCTGCCTCAACCCCATGGCTCCATTCAGATATATTTAAGTCCCATCGGTTAATGATCTTCCGTCATTACTCTGTGACCAGTGTGAACTGTACTCATGCTTCTTTTTGCAATGCTGAAATGTCCTTTTTAAAAAAAGGAATGCCCCACAGGTAGAAGAATCTCTGTGCTCAAAATAAGGGAGAACAACTGTAAGATAAGTGGAGTAAGAACATCATTTTGCCCATGAAGTGTGCCTGCCTCAAGGGAACACCTTACTTGACTTTGAAAACAGGGACTGGTTTCCAACCCACAGCTTTGCAGAAAGGGTCTTTCCTGACTTTGCCTCGGTGTAAGTTTAGAGTGATCTAGGAGTCAACATGGAACCCATGGTCATCTGAATGTAGAACTTCCCCCAGGCTGCAAATGGGATGGGCTTTGTCTCTGCCAAAGTAGATTCTTGGGACTCCCGTGCTCAGGATTTAGCAGGGTCTACAGTTTAACAGGAAGGATGTGTCCGCTGGAGTCTTGGCAAGCTGGTCATGTCAGATCTACCTCATTCAAGGGCTGAGGGTTCCTCTTCAAGTCAGCGTGAACCCACGAGACATCACCTTTCTAGCACTTATGGGTCTTCAGGACGATTAAGACCACAGGGGGATGATGTTGGGCAGAACCTCCAGGACTCAGAAGAAACACAATCACTTCGTCACCCTCAACCCAGGAACTGGCTGACAGACGGGAGTGTGATACACTTACTTCCACTGGGTAGCAGGAAGCACAGATGAGCAAGTTTGACTGTTCTCTCTGCCAAGATAGAAAAGTTCCTTGACATGGAAGCCGTCTGGCTGGTGCTCTGAAAACACTTTGTAGGAATGTCACATGGCCTGGCAGTTGGATCCACCAAGCTCCAGTAATTCCCCTAAAACACGTAAATGAATATCAGTAAACAAAATGGAGCAACACAAAAGGATCAAGGAGACGGGAGCTTTCGTCAACACCACATTCTGTTTCTGGCCACTTCCTTCTGAATGGACGACCAGGCTGCTATTGTGGACATCAAGGGCGTGCAGGCTGTTCGACAAGAAGTGCCCCATGTTGCCATGGCAAAACGGGAATCATCCACAATGTCACGGAACTTGCTGGCAGCACTGTTGTCAACAAAGCACTGAAGGCCAGTAGTTAGGCCATCAGTAAGTCGTGTGTGTGCATTTTGCATATTAAGCTCTCTTGGAGCTGAGGGAAGCGTCTTGAAGCGTATGAAAGGAATTGATCAGAAAAAAATGATAAAAGCAAAAGACAGAATCACCTAGGGACTTAAATGTCAACACACTCCATGCTGGTGGGTCTCAACTGGGCACAGTTTTATCCTCAGGGGACATCTGGCAATGTCTGGAGTCATTTTTGGTCATCACACCTGGAGAGAAGAGGGCAGAAGAGGTGCTGGCAGCTGTTACCGGCGGGTAAGTGTTGCTAACCCTCTTATACAGGACACCCCCCTACAAAAATAGAATTATCTGGTCCCAAACGTCAATAGTGCCGAAGGTGGAAAGCCGTGTTCTATGCAGCGAAGAGCATTTTGTGAGAACCAACTATGTAATAAGTCTGATCTGTTAGAATCTATTCCCTGTGAATTCATGGCATGATGGTGAGAACAAAAGAGTTTGGGCTGGGAAAAAAAAAATGTAAGGAAATAAATAAAAAATGAAAGAAAACATTGCTCTGACGTTAACCCCCGGTATGTACATAGAGCTTCTGAAAGATATCGTTAGACTCATGACATGGGAAACCCCAAAATCTGGAGTCAACCCAGTGACCCAGCTCACGAGAGAACGAGCAAATCTTTGGCTCCGGTCAGTTGATATGTGTGTCTGTAAAATTACCCTCCAGAGTCAGGGAGGACGTGTGTGTCAGAGCTTCTGTTTGAGTAGGACACACGCAGACAAGAGCAAGGCTCACATCCCATGTCATCTGTCCTCTGAGTAGCAGCTGTGAACGCCTTTTTCAGGACAGAGCCCGCTGCTTGGAATCGCTGTGTGATGCTTCCCTCTGAGGCCGGCCGCTTGATCTAGGATTGCAACCCTGCGGCTTGACTCATCCGTAGCACTTTCCTCACTGCAGTTCGCGTCCGTGTCATACTGCCGGATGCAGCATTTCATCATGCCTTTGCCATGCGCCCCATAGGTACTTGTGTGGTGCAGCTTCCCAGCAACTTTACCCAGAGCTACTGTCATCATCTGGCTACTGTCTCATTCAGCCTTTGTCTGACCCAGAGCCAGTGGCTTTCTGAGGGCTCAGCTTCCATCCATGTAGACGAACACGCCTCTAGAATTTTGGTCACGAGTCTCCCTCCGCTCTGTGGGAATTGATTCAAAACATGGTAGAAAATCCATGGCAGGTCTTTGTCTCACTATCCCACGGCACATCATTTCACTTCACCTTGATTGTATGAAGGATGCGTTCCTAAATGTCAGCCATGGCTGCTAGCCAAGCAGACGATGAGCTTGTTTGCAGTGTTTGCTGTTGTCTCATGACTAACCGAGGTGGCTTGACACTGATTTTTTTCAAGACGGGTGTTTCTCTGAGAGCCTTGTGTGTGCTCTTGGCCATCTTTAAATTGACACAATTATTCACTGAAGCCATTCCTGTGAAAACGTGCCTCTCAGTAAATCCGTCTCAGCAACAGAGAAAACAGCTCTTGATTATCCACAAAGAGTCTCTCCTAGAACGTAAAAAAGGTATCCATCTTGGGAATTGACAGCTTCTCATCTAACTGAGACAACTCAATGGTGGAAGTGTTGGATGTCACGGGAGAGGGATTCAACTGGGTCGAAGGCTGGTACATGGAACTCGGAAAAGACAGTCGTATGACCTCACTTGTTCCAAACAGGTCCTGCCGAAGTGAGAGAGTGGCATGGACATATATACACTACCAAATGTAAAATAGATAGCTCGTGAGAAGCAGCCACATAGCACAGGGAGATCAGCTCGGTGCTTTGTGACCAGCTAGAAGGGTGGGACAGGGAGGGTGGGAGGGAGACGCAAGAGGGAGGAGATATGGGGATATACGTATATGTATATAACTGATTCACTTTGTTATAAAGCAGAAACTAACACACCATTGTAAAGCAATTATACGCCAATAAAGATGTTAAAAAAAAAAAAGTAAAGAAACAAACAAACCAAAAAACGGGCCCTGCCTATCATCAGGTCAGAACTTACTGCTTATTGAAATTTAAAATTTATAATTTGGGGATTAACAGGCATATCTGCATCAACTGACATTGTTTTCCTGCCGAATGACACGAATCCCTATTGTTCATTCAAGTGGATGTGTCTCATTTTGAGGATCTGCCATTTCCGGTATAACCTTGTTCAGCCTTTGGAGCTCATACATCAAAATAAAATAGCTATAACCCCTTGCACCTCTTGCACAGGCACTTATCACACTCATCATTTCTCCTTGAGTTTTCGTCCAGGAGAAATAGTTTATCTCCCTTGCTGAGGGAGTTTGGCCTCATTTGTGTATCTACTCTCTGACTGGTCCAGGTTAGCCTTGCTGCCCAGCCCGACCTCCCACTTCCCATGGAAAGTTGGTTCCCTTCCATTAGGTTCTGATCCCAAGCCTATCAGTTCCTGTAATCCACATTTGTCTGCTTCCTCTGCCCCATAATTTCTTCAACCCTGGCTAAAATCACCATCTTGCTTCTCCACGTCTAACTGCAGAGTGTTCTGGGGACTTGGTATCATACCACGCTATTTACCTCTAACTCGCATGGAGCCCCATGCCATCAGCAATCCTCACACATCAGTGACCTTTTTGGCATCTTGCCAAGTAGTGCTTCCAGATCCCCCTCTCTTTGCTCCGGGGACTCAGGCCCTCATGGTCCCTGTGCCTTCCTCTGAGTAGAATGCACTCCCTACTTTCGAGAGGACATAGGATGTGTTGGGATGACCTTGCTCTGTGGTTTGCTGCTCTCCCTCGTCCCTGTCTTTATCCTACAACCTACAGCTGCTCCCACGTTAACTTCTTCCCTCTGATCTCATGGATGAATTTCCCTTGGTGAGGTAGTTTGAGTAGAGGGATAAAGATAAACCTGCATGCGAGCTGGTGAAAAAGGGGATGAAGTATAGATTACCCTACTGGGACTCTGGCCAGAAGAGAAAGAAAGTAGCAGCTAGACAGGGTATAAGATACACAGTTGATGCTTGGCCATAATTCTTTTTTTCTGAACCTCTCACGAGGCTGCAGAAACACCAATCACACTGCTGCTTAAGTGCTCAGCTAAATTCTTCCTGCCGTAAAAATATCTTGCATAATTTATAGGTTTTTCACACTTAAAATGTCACTCATACAAACACGGGGATTTCTGAGATAAAAGGAAGAAGAAATACCCATCGAAGCCTGGCTGATAATGAGCTTTATGTGCCTGGCACCTCTTAAGGGGAGATGAAAGGTGGCCCTTCTATCTTGAAGAATGATAGGCCCTCCAGAAGATTCTCCTTAGCTACTAAGAATTTTGGCTTCATGCTGTTTTCTTTTCTTTTTTTTTTTTTAAGGACGTACGTATTCAGTGTTTTCATTGCTAAAGCATTGATGAACAGGCTGTTTACTAAATAAATTCACAGAATGGAGCACTGGAGGAGATAATTATGAAAACATGACTAGGGGCCAGCATAGTCCTCCACCGACAGCTCCCGCGGTTTCGTCATTGGATACCAGAGACTTTGCAAAGGGATTGGCAAAGTGAGTCACGAACAGAAATGATGAAGAACGGGCTCTGATTTCTTACTTTTCTTTCAGCGTGTGACGGACACCGCACGCTTCCTCGAGGTCTTTACGCTACCGTGGCACCACTGCAATTGTGTCACTAACCTAGAAGCTCCACAGGGCGTCGCTGACTGTGGCAACTGTTCAGACGTGATCTCTGCGTCCCCTTTTGGTCTCTCGGTTCAAGTGGTTCCTGGGTTAATTACCAAACCACAGCTGATTTAGACAATTGCGCCTGGGGTGCCTACAGCGCATCTTATCATTGGGATGGAAACCTCCCATGATTTCTTTGACATTTTTAATTTCATTGTTTCTTTGAGGGAAACACAAAGCCCCACCATTTCCAGCAAGGCAACCAGCAGTCAAGGATTCCAACAGAGAAATACAGCTGCCTGAACTCGGATCTAAGTCAGCAGCACTCGTCAGGCGCCTGGTGTGTGGAAGATATCACACTCGGGTGTGGGAATCTGTCATGGAGGCAGACAATAGGGACCTCACGTGTGTGCTGTCTTTGGTCAGGAATAGCACACATGCACACACACGCAGTGTCTACGTGACCCAAAGTCCCCCCATGAGATGCAATTACCCAGACACATTCAATGTGATGAAAACGTTCTTGCCAGGGCTCCTTCCCTTTTACACATTTTACATTTGGTCAACACAGACTGAGCCTTTTGCACATGAATGGCTCTGTACTCCCGCAGGATACTTGCACTAATTCCCTGCATGTAGCCTTGACCTTGTCAAGCCCCTTGATGGAAGGAGCTGGCTGCAAACATCCAAGAAGGACACCATCCATCACCTTCACATATTCTCACCGTGCCAAGTATGCCCTTTTAACGTCACTACTCATTTTATACTGGACCCAGGCTTCTGCCGTCTGCCCATGCTTTAGTCAATAGCTGTTTCGTGATCGAATCTCATGCCTCGGGGCAAAAATCATTGCTGGAAGAAAAGGGAAGAAAAAGAGCAATGCGTGACATCTCTGTGGTCTGTGGCCAGTTTTTAAGGGCAATTTTCACGGTGTGGTGAGAGGGTTCCAGCCTAAGAGATGATGCTAGTGACTCAACGTGTTCATTACGTTCCAGGATGCAGGAAGCTGATTCTTAAGTGGCTTGTTAGAGGAGTTGCGTGGTTGCAGAAATATCTCATAAAAGTCTCGCTTCCCACGTCATAAGCAAAGACATCATGGAAACAGAATATCGAACATGCTCCTAACACTCAGCGTTCCTATGAAACTCATCAAGGTTCATTTCCTGTTTCAGGAGCCTCAGTCGTTGTTTATTAATTGTTCGCCCGGAATGAGTCCCTAAGTTCTTCGCCACCACTCCTCTTTCCATCTCCCCTGCGATGTAACTTCAGTTACCATTCTCACCTGTCTAGACCATCACGGTCTAATCCCCGCCCGCGCTTCTCTCTTGTCCCCTTGTTCTTTCATCAGGTCGGCTTCATCCCAGCACTCCCCAATCCTGGGGTCAGACTTCTCATGGAAGGAGAAAATCATCATTATCAAGGAATAACCTTCCTTGGTGTTGCGTGTCTCCTGCAGAACGATCTACACCCACGTCCTTTCTTCTTTCTGGTCTCCGGAGAACTTCGGACCAGAGATAAGAGTCTCCCCGTCCGCTCTGTAATTTCCATCACGTTGCAGGGTGGTCCCCATCCTTCATCCTCTTCGTCTCTCTTATCGCCAACCTTTTGAAGAACGGAGCATCTATAAATGAACGCGTTCTCCGTGCTTTCCGACACGCTCGCCACATATCGTCAGTCAGTATTGTTCCAGTTTTAGCGCGTGCACAAACTCGTCTACACGCACAGCCACAGCGTTTTCACTTCCTGCTTATTCCTTAACCCACTTCCCATCTGTTGTTACTGTTCAGTTCCAGCCATCGTCAAGGTCGGTCATCAGTGACCTTCTAGACACAACCATAATGACCTCTCTGAGGGCAGATTTCTATCTGGTGTGAGTGCATATATATTGTCACACAATGGGCACTTGTTATTCTTTATAAAAGTGTCTTTCTCTTTTGGAAGGGAGTTAACGCTTTTAAGCTAACCCTTTAAAGCACGTGTTCACACCGCGTGCTCTCCTAGAATCTTTTGCATTTGTTCAGGCTCTGCCTGCAGAGACACCTCGGGGCTCTGAGACATACAGACCAGTGAGTCGATTCAGTGGTGTTTAGCACAGTCCTGCCTGCACTGTTTGTGAAGAGTGGGCACGTGGGGTGTGACTAGTTGGGTCTGAGGAATTATCCTGTCAACAGTAATATAGCCATGGTTGTGCAAGAAGGCTCTGTATTAAACCTTTAGGGTTGAACATACAAGAAGCTTGCAGGAAACCTGAGAATTGTTCAGATCCAGGGCTTGAGGGTTCTGCGTTTAGAGATGACTAAATATGAATGTGGTAAGGGGGTGGTGATTGGGGCCCCCTAATCCATCACACACTCAGAGGATTTCTACTAGGTCTTGACCCTAGAACTGGTCATGCAATTAACATGACTGAATTCATGTATGTGTGCAGCCTGTTATAGATGAGGCCCCCAGGTGTCAAAGGGACAAATCCTAATATCTAAAGGCAGCCCCTCACAGAACAGAGGAGAGAGCTTTTTTTTCCCTTCTGAGGTTTTCCCCTTCTTTTTCAGTCTGGTGAACTGAAGGACACGTAATAACTTAGGATGATTTTCATATACCATCTTCCACATACTTTTCTCTTATGTTCTCTGCCTCTCGTTCTGCAGACTTCATGATGTGAGTCTAAAAATAAAGATGCCTGAAGATTCAATCACCACTATTCTTTTATTTAAAGCTCTGGACAATTACTGAGGAGGAAAAAAAAAAAAAAAAACCCAGGGGATGAAAAATAGAGATTAGAAAAATTGAATAAGAAAGTCATTATGTAAAATACATCATTTGGTATATCATTTGGTATATGGTGCTTTGCAATCTTGAATTTTAATAATGAGTCAGAGAATAGTTAGGATTTTTACTGAGTATTATGATCCTGTTAAATTATTCCCATCAGGGCACTTTCCTAAGTACCTCAAAGATTAAATTGATGCTTAAATATACCTTTCTAAAGCGGATATTATTTCCTATATATTTTAAAACGATTATGACTGTCTCATTAACATTAGCCAGTGATCAATATACTCATCACTAATTGGAAAATCCTCCAAAATGATGCATGTAGTTAACTGGGTAACAACTGGCTAACGTCTATTTGTATCTAAAGAGTATTTAAATATTGACAAGGGTCTCATGCTTACGTATGTACCCAAAAGGGTCAAGATGACTCAGAATGTGGCACCTTACTTCTTGAGAATAAGGTTGAAAAAATATGTGTAACGCACTTGTCTAGTCCGTGGGTCAAATGGACAAACTCAGGCACAGACACTGCTTCCATCCATCCTGGATCCAGGGGGAAACCTGACACCCAGCATGGGGCGTCCTTCATTCATTTATTCATTCATGCATTACGAAAAAGTTTGCGTTGACAAAGGTGCAGTACTAAGGAATGCCAAATGAAACATTCCAGTCTCAAGCCACTTACCATCCTAAGGAAGGAAACAAAGAAGTAAGTGTGGGCCCAAGTATTGAATTTGTTGTCTGAGGTCAATGCACTCCATTTATGGTATAAAGCTAAAGGACTGGTAGTCCTTTAGCTTTATCAAACTGTATAAAAATAAACTTTAATCTTACAATGAGAAGGCTGGAATATTTTTAAAACAAGTTATCTGTAATGGTTCAGGATATGATCCTTTCCCCAATAAAAAGACCAACTGTGTATAGAAAAAGTGCGTATCACGTGGCAAGAGATACTTACTCATTTCTTTTTGGGATGGGAGCATGCTAATCACCGAATTCGGCTTTGGGAGGATTTGCAAATGCAGCATCCCCACTTCCCCCTCCAAAAAAAACATTCCTTGAAAAACCAGTTCCAAGGAATGTAGGATGACCCCAGGATTGGGAGAGTCCCACCTGGGACTTTCAGCCCTAAAACTGAAACTTGGACTGGGCCGAGCAGGATGAGGTGACCACAGCAATGGAACTGGGAATAGTGGGGGTTAGCCTGGCACAGGTTTCAATGTCCAAATGTGCCCCAGAAATTGTGGCACAAATCAAATCAAGCCCAACCATTGTTTTCATGGTAGCCATTCACAGAGTCTTAATAGGCCAGTTAAGAAACGAGATGAACATTTATTGGGTGCGCCATACTACCAAGTACTGGAAACTAAAATACCACTCAGAGGGTGGCTAGGTGTTCAATTCCATCCCAAGTTGACTCAGCATTTTATTGTAGAACCCACTGGAAGTGCATGATTTTAAGGACAGCAGATAAGGAGCATCGTAGAGGTTATTAGTAGGGCCGTTCATCTTTTTCTTTATCCTACTGTTCTCTTTCTAGGGCTTCTCAACCTCAGCACCATTGACATTTGGGCTGGATTGTTCTTTCTTTTTTATATTTTACCACTTTTTTATTATGGAGAAAAAGCAAAATACAGAAAACTTGGAAGAATATGGAAAGGAGCACCATATACACACCACTTAAATTCAAAATTGTTAATATCTGTCTTACTTTGGTGTATTTATCACCTATGCTCTTTGTTTCTGCTGTGCCATTTGAAATTAAGTTGTGGACATCAAATACTTTAATATGCACCTCTTATAAATAAGGACATGCTCCTACATAATCACAATACCATTATTATACCTAAGATAATTATACAATAATTCCATTATATGATCTAATATCCAGTTTCTGGGCAGGATCATTCTTGGTCACGGGGGACCGTCCTATGCACTGTGGGACATTGGGCAGCATCCCTGGCCTCCCCCCACTAGATGTCAGTAGTACTCCCACCCCCAGTTTGTAAGGACCAGAAGGGCCCGCATCCCGCGCCCCGCCCCCCCCCCCCCCCCCCCCCTCTCCCCGCTCCAAGGGGCTCAGTCACCTCCAGCTGATAACCCACTGGGACCACTCCAAAGAGTCCACTGCCCACACACAGAAAAGCAGAGTCAGGAGGTCCATCCTCGGAAACGCAATCCCCCGTGAGGACGTCGTCCTGGAGTCCCACCCAGTCATTGGCAACTTGCAGAAGGAGGCCGGGCCACCTGTGCACGTGGAGATGCACCCTCTGCCCAAGTGCATGATGTCAGTGAAGAGCAGGCCCTTTCGGTGCTGATGCACCGTGTTCCAGACCTTGAAGGAGCAAAGACATCGGTGCCCTCGACCTCAACACCTGGCGTGTCCGTGCGACTTACCAGATAATTAACTCAGCTCTCACAAACTTAATTCAGGGAGGAAAAGAGCCTGCAAAGAGTTGTTTTCCTTGTTCTCAAAAACCACTGACTGTCCACCTGACTACTTCCTAGAGGCACTTAGGCATGCGGGAGATGGTGATTCAACCCAGGTGTTTCCACTCTGTATCCCTGTCTTCCCTGCTTCCACGGTGCCCTCCCACGACCTTCAGATTGTCATTTATAGTCAAAAGTGGTAAAAAAAAAAAAAAAAAAGGGTGTTTAAGAATCTGGCTCTTACTCATGGGCTCATTCATGCAATAACAAAATTCCCGGGGTTTGGGACAGGGTTTGTCCACCTCGGCACTGTTGATGTTTGGGGTTGGATAGTTCTCTGTTGCGGGGACTGTCCTCTGCATTGTGGGATATTGAGCAGCATCCCTGGACTCTACGATATAGTTGCTACTTGGGTTATTGCAACCCAATGTCTCCTGACATTGCCAAGTGTCCCTGGTGGGTGGAATCCCCCCGGTTGAGGACCAATGGTGTAGGGGATAAAGACTAACAGAAAAGGAAGGACGCTGACCTGAAATGTTTGGGAAAGAGTCTAAAAGGAACTTTAAAAAATACATATGCCTGAGCCCCACCCTTGGAGTTTGGGGAGTAATTGGATGGGTTTCAGCGTGAGTATAGGAGTTTTAAAAGCTTCCCAGGTGATTCTAATCCACACACGAGGTTGCAAGCCTACTGATCTAGAAAAAGATAATCATGACCTGAGTTCAAAGGAAGCTTTGCAAACTTTCTCAGAAGTCAGTACACAGGGCACCAGCCGATCCCATTGGATGGTTGATAGTCTTCCATCATGGTTTGATAATCTGCAGAACCCTGGTTAGTTTGGGGCCAGATATCGGTTCTCGTGTCTAAATGCTCTTTTGTCCACGGGCCGAAGCAGAGGATGTGGGCTGGCAGATCTGCATGCATCAGCCAGCATTCTCGAGTTTGCCCAGGTTTTCCTGGCCGTCATGATGGAATCTTCATCCACTCTCCACCTCATGTTCCATCTGTTAACCTTTCAGAGTTTACCCAGAATATGGCCTCTTCTCATGACGCCCACCACTGCCCTTGTGGAAACTTCCACCATTATCTCTTTCGGGATAATAATTATTCATTATTATATTTATCATTATAGTAATACATTATTTATACATAATTTATATTTGTACCCAATTCCTTCTTCTTCTTCTTCTTCTCCTTATCGTTATATGGTCAGCGGTGGCATCACTACCACACTCCACAGGCTGTTCTAAACCTGGCCTGCAGCCTCCTGCTTTTACAATAGAGGATACAGGTGTCACCCCCACAGTAGACTCTCAGTGTGAAATCTGAGGCCCTCCCGGCCCTGTGCAAGGAAGGGCCCGCACGGTGGCTCCCCGCCGTCACCGCTGTGGCCCACGTCCGACCGACTCCGCCTAACTCACTCATCCGCAGCCGCGCTGCACTTGGAGACACTTCTCCGGCATTCCAGGCAGGGCCTGCCTCGGGGCCCTAACACCTGCTGCTTTGCCCTCCCAGGGCGGCTCTCCCCAGCTGTTTGCTTGGCTCTCCCCCTCCTCTCTGAGGTCTTTGCTCAAACATTACCTTCTCAGAGACGGCTCCCCTCACCACTTTACATAAAATCGCAGCCCCAAGCACCCCTTGTCTCCCATCTAGTTTTCTTCATAGTGTTTCTTGCCACCTGCTTTGCTTGTTTCCATTGACCGCCGTAACAAATCACCCTAAACCGGGGACTTAAAAAAGCAACAGACACTCATTCTCTCAAGCCTGGAGACCGGAAGTCTGAGATCCGGGCGTGGGCAGGGCCGCGCTCCCTCCCGAGGCTCCAGGGGAGGGTCCTTCCTGCCTCTTCCAGCTTCTGGGGGCTCCAGGCGTCCCTAGGCTTGTGGCCACATCCCTCCCGTCTTCAAAATCAACGTCTTCCAATCTCTCTTCCCTGTGCCTTCCCACTGTCTTGCTCCCTGTGTGTGTAAATCTCTCTACCTGCTTAGAAGGACACAGGTGACACATTTAGAGGCCACCTGGTTAATCCAGGATAATCTTGCCATGTCAAGACCCTTAATCACATTTTCAAAAGCCCTGTTTCCATATAGAGTTTACAGGTTCCGGGGATTAGGAACGGATTTCTTTTTTTTTTTTTTTTAATTAATTTTATAGGAGTACAGTTGATTTACAATGTTGTGTCAGTTTCTGCCGTACAGCAAAGGGAATCAGGTATACATATACACATATCTACTGGGGTTTTTTTTCCCCTTTTTATTTTATATTGGAGTATAGCCAGTTAACAATGTGTGATAGTTTCAGGTGCACAGCAAAGCAACTCAGCCATACATATATGACTATCCACTGTTTTCTAGATTCTTTTCCCATATAGGTAATTACAGAGTACTGAGTAGGGTTCCCTGTGCTACACAGTAGGTTCTTATTAGTTGGACCTGATTTCTTGAAGGGATGGGAGTTATTCTGCCTACTACCCCATCTATTTATTTTTCACGTTTGTTTGTTGATTATATTTCCTCCACTATGGTCTAAAATCCATTGGGGCAAAAGTCTTTTCTTAAAATTTCTTATTCCGTTGTGTATTGCATCATATTGTATTGTAATAATCCCGTTTTGTTCCCCATCTAGAATACCATAGAAACTCAATAAGTTTTTGAAAGTTTTTTTTTTTTTTTGAATGAAGGGATAAATAAATCTCTGCGAGTGAAATATATTATTATTGGCTTCAAAGTACCTTCCTGGAGTAGATATTAATAAAAGGAAACCTCCATGAATTAGATATCAGTGAGCACTGGATGACGCTTCTGATGAGATTATTATCTACAATGTAGCACCGGGAGAAAAAGTCTTGTCAAATACGAAACAGAGATGAATGCCCATAGAGGATAAAATAATGCCTTCTATGGGACTCATTGGAGATGCCGAAGAAAAAATCAAAATAGGAGAGAGAACAGCTGAGAATTTTGAAAAGAGCAGAGATAACAACTCCCGCATAGATTGATGCAGAGAGATCTACATCTCTCGGATGCATTCAAGCTGCAGAGACACCAAAGGCAAAGAAGAGAAAAAAGGCAGAAATAAGAGAAGTCGAACCAGTTAAGGGAAACACTTGAAGAAAAGCAATCTCAATCACTCCAAAAGGCAAACAAGAAAGTAGGAGTTTTAACTGCTGTTGAGCAGTTGGGGGATGCCCAGTAAAATTTCCTCAGCGGTCCTGCTTTTCACCTGTTTGCACAGGGATACCTATGGGAGAACGTTTATTGCCAATTAAATTAAATATTCAATCTGAAGCATGTAAATAAATTGTGGTCGAGCCGCACACAGATTATAACACAGCAGTGAAAAGTGAATGAACAAGAGCTGAACTTTTCACGCGGCTGAGCCTCCCAAAAATACCAAGGACAAGCATTCTGGAATTCTTAGGATAGAATACAGACAGCGTAACATTTGGGAACCTAGAAAAGATTCTACAGGCACATGGACATACAGGCTGTATGCCTCCGACATGTGAGTGGAATGTGAATCATCGTTTATCGTAAATATATAAATCAGTGCAGGCAGCAGACTGAAAAGCTGGGTCAAGAGAGGGGTTCATTACTACGTGGAGAACAGTGGCCATTGATTGACTGCACACACACACACAGGAGCCTTCCCCTGTATTGGCAGTATTTTATTTCTTCATCAGGTAGATAGATGATGACATTAACCACGGTGGGTTTTTTTTTTTTTCATATTGGAGTATAGTTGGTTAACAATGTGGTGTTAGTTGCAGGTGTACAGCAAAGTGACTCAGTTATACATACACATGTATCTATTCTTTTTCAAATTCTTTTCCCGTTTAGGTTGTTACAGAGTACTGAGCAGAGTCCCCAGTGCGATGCAGTAAGACCTTTTGCTGTTTATCCATTCTCTTTATAATAGTTTGCATCTGCGAATCCCCAAACTCCCACTCTATCCCTCCCCCTGCCCCTTTCCCCTTTGGTAGCCGTAAGTTTGCTTTCTAAGTCTGTGAGTCTGTTTCTGTTTTGTAAATAAGGCCATTTGTGTCTTTTTTTTTTTTAAGATTCCACATATAAAGTGATATCATATGATACTTGTCTTTGTCCGACTTCACTTAGAATGATCATCTCCAGGTCCATCCATGTTGCTGCAAATGGCATTATTTCATTCATTTTAATGGCTGAATAATATTCCACTGTATATATGTGCCATATCTTCTTTTTCCAGTTTTTATGCCTGAATTTACTTACATGCAATGTCTGTGTAGAATAAGTAGATATACAAAGAAAAGAGGTGGGCAAAAATAAATACTTTGTTTTTATGGAGGTTTTACTTTTTCCACCTTCTTTAAAATTTTCAAATCATTCCAGTCATTTTTTAAAAATCTGAAACAAACCTCTTGCCTTCACTTTTCAATGTCTGGGTCAGTTGGTCACTGAAAGCGTCTGAAACAATGCCGTGTGGACAGAATCGTGTCATATATTTGTCTTTCTCTGTCTGACTTACTTGAAGGCTTTGCTCTAAGTCAGATCCCACTTTACACTGTGATTCCCCCCACCTCCCTGCATGAATTTGGTGGGACACAGTGTCTCTCTGAATGTCAGTCTTCAAAATAGACCCAGAATGCAACCTCTCCGCGGAGCCTCTGGTCTGAACTGCAGAGACCCCATCTCCCGGGATGATGGCAGAAGTCTCCTGACTTGTGTCACCTCCCAGCACAGTAGCCAGGGGTGCTTTCAACCACCTTCTGCTCAGAACCGTGCAATGGCCACCATGTCTCCGGGGTCAGGGTCCGAGTCCCCGCGACATCAGAGGCGCTGCACCTCTGGGTGTCTTCCATATCTGCTCACCTCGCTAGTCTCAATTCCTCCTGCTCTGCTTGCATAGCCTGCAGATCCTCCTGGTTCCTGCTTCCTGAGCCCAGAGTCCCCAGTCCCCTTTCCCTGCAGTGCATGAGCCCTCGTGCGTGATCGGGGGAGCCCTTTTCAAAGGTCAGATGACAGGCTTGAATCCACCAAGGTCCAGCGCTCAACAGACAATTCAGTCCCTGTCACTTCTCACTGCCCTGCCATCTCTCCCCTGTTTGTGCTCTGCACCACCTCCTGGGATGCAGTTGGAGAGACCGATGCCATCACTCTCTTTGAAAGGTGTATTTATGGTCAGTGCCGGCCGCTGCTATTAGCATCCTTTCCTGGCGGTGGACCACTAATGCATCTTTGAAGTCAAGCTACAGTGCAAGAAAGAAAAATGGTGCTCAACGGCTAGACCGGTTTTGTATAAAAAAATATGTATGATGAATGAAAATGATGTGGGACAAATTTATCAGCGTACTCAAATTACAACTGTATTAATTCATTTACTCAGTTATATTCCCAGCCATCTGATTTAGAAAGTTTTCTCCCTCTTCCCATCTTGCCTCCCTCCCTCCCTCCCTTCCTTCCTGTAAAGTAACTCACCTCCTACATCTTACTTTCTAGAAGTACCATCTTTTAATAATTAGTAGTGTATCTTTCCATACATATTTTGTGCTTTTGCTCTTTTCAAAATATACAGAATCTCTTGTGACACAAACGGGATCTCCTGGTGTTATTAAGAAACTTCTGCTTTACTTAACAATCTATCTTGGGCATTTTTCATTGTCATCACACTGAGACACCCAGAAACTCAAAGAGTATCAAGGACCTGAGGCTTTAACATATAATGCTACTGATGGACATTTACGTTGTTTCCAGTTTTTCACTACTATAAAAAAATCATTGTATAAACCTATTTGCGTATTTGGGTGAGCATGTATGTGGCTCATTTCATAGGCTATGCTATGAAAAAGACATTATTATTTCAAAGGACATACGCACCTTGAGTGTTGATCAGGAACAACGAGGCACGATATTTCCAACGATATTTTTAATGTCTTAATCCTTGCCAATTTGGTGAGTGACTATTGTTATCCCATTCGGAAGTGTAAGATGTAAACATTAGAGGAAACTGGATGTGGGGTACATGGGAGTGCTTTGTACTAGCTTTTCAAATTTTCTGTAAAGGCAAAAGCACTCTAAAATTAAAAGTTCAAGCTCTGCCGCTCACCAGCTGTGTGACCTTGGGCAAGTTACTTAACCTCTCTGTGCCCCCGTTTTCTCATCTGTAAAACAGATAGTACTGGTATCAGGGATTAAAGAGCTTAATGGCAGCTTTACTAGATGCTAACACACTAACTCATTTATAGTAAAGGTTTAGTAATGTCTTTTTAATGAGTAAATGGATGGACAAATAAAAGAAGACATCAATATCTTCAGGGATGGAGATTGCAGGAATGCTAGATGTTTCATCATTAAAAAAACAAAACAAACAAACAAAAAACCCAGAAAACAAACCCAAAACACCCCCTGTAGCTTATAGGGGAAAAAAAGTGATTTTTTTTTTTTTTTTTTTTTTTTTTTTTGCAGTACGCGGGCCTCTCACTGCTGGGGCCTCTCCCGCTGCGGAGCACAGGCTCCGGACGCGCAGGCCCAGCGGCCATGGCTCACGGGCCCAGCCGCTCCCCGGCATGTGGGGTCTTCCCGGACCGGGGCACGAACCCGCGTCCCCTGCATCGGCAGGCGGACTCTCAACCACTGCGCCACCAGAGAAGCCCGGGAAAAAAGTGATTTTGCTACAAAGTTTCTTCATCGCAGAGCACGATCAACATAATTTGGAACATTTTTATGGCAGGGTTTATCAGTGACAAACCTGGCTCTAGGAAAAATCTCTGTAAAGCTATTATAGTAGCATGATTTCCAAGCAGTAAATTTTCTCTCTAAACTTCCCAGAATAAATTATTGGCTGAATGCATTCCCCAGCAAGCAAATGAATTAGCTTGTGGCCACAGGTTATCAAAAATGAGTCAATTAAATTTTTCATGGCATCTGCCAGAAGTAATGACTTTTATTCTCAAATACTAATAAATCTTTTTTTCTGACAACTTTGAGATCGTAGGAGCAGTTATCTGTGGAGGCAACTCCTAATTTTTGGTAGCTTGTCGTGCACACATGGAAACTTTCTGGAAGATCCCCAAAACACTTTCACATCATTAAAATAGGAAGCCAAACTGGAAGAGTTGTAGAACATTCTCTGCTTTTTTTTTTTTTTTTTGCGGTAAGCGGGCCTCTCCCGTTGCGGAGCACAGGCTCTGGAAGCACAGGCCCAACGGCCATGGCTCACGGGCCCAGCCGTTCCGCGGCACGTGAGGTCTTCCCGGACCGGGGCACGAACCCGCGTCCCCTGCATCGGCAAGCGGACTCTCAACCACTGCGCCACCAGGGAAGCCCTCTCTGCTTATTTTTACAACTTAAAAATCATTATCTGATCCGTTGAGAAACCATATATGCTTACTCTGACTTACCTACAGGTGTTAAATTTTGGGTTTCATGCCCACATCAATAGCTCAAATTCTATATCTGTTTGTTCAGCTGCAAACTACCTTTTGAATCCTGGGTCATCTGTACCCTTGGACCACCCTCTCTGAGGGGTACCTGCTTCTTTTTGAGATAGGTAGCTCCACGTAATTCTTTAGCTAATCCCCATGCTGAAACCACAGTGGTTTTAAAACAAAGAGCAGGCATCTAAGGCATCTGGCTTTTAAATGATTTCTTCTCCACCTTGACTATTTCCATCTTTCTCAAGCACCATCAACCGACCCACTAAGCCACCTGGATACAACATGAAAAGAAAGCACATCCCATAGAAAAGGTGCAAAGAAAAGAACAGGTCATTTGTGGAAGGGAAAACTTGCCTTCTTTGAAGCCCAGTTCCTTGACTATATATGTTAAATTTCTTCTATGATAATTGGTCCTTTTAGTTTCTCTAAATTTTCTTAATATATGAATGTATATTTTAAGCATGGATTTCATACAGATTTGCCGACTTCATAGAATGGTGTTCTGTTAAGTACTTTTAAGACTAATTTCTTCCTTATCTATGGTTGTAGCCCATTTCCCAATTCCAAGGTTCTACATTTTAACTCTCTCTCTCTCTCTTCTCTCTCTCTCTCTCTCCCTCCCTCTCTCTCTCTCTCTCTCTCTCTCTCTCTCTCTCTCTCGCTCTCCTTTCCTCCGTATCCATTACACCACCCCATCTCTAACTTTATCTTTTCCTTCTTGAAGTTTCTTAAGGGGAGTCACAGATTTCTGTTTTGAATTTATCAATCAGTTCAACTACTGTTTCATTTTGTAATGCATTAAATTGGATCCATGCTTTCACATTGTTTCTTCTGCTTTCCAAATGATTATGTTCCTACCTTAAAAAATTTTTATTTCATCATCATTTATCTCATGAGTATAAGTTCTTTCAAGAATTTTAACATTTACACTGGGTTTGCAGTGCTATTTATCACCATTAATTAGATTTAATTCTATCGTTAGTTCCCCTGTAGTTAGCCGCCTCTCTTATTGTGCCTTTAATGGTTAGTTTTAACTTCTCTTTTGGATTGGTGTCTCCTTTCATTGGAGTACATCTCCAAAAGTTTATTTCCAGGAAGACTTACGAGTGATGTATTTTCAGTGTCTTTACACATTAAAAAAAAAAAATCTCTTTCAGCTGGTTTCGTATGTGGGTGACATTTCCTGAAGTGTGTGTTTTATGACTGTCTCCACTTGAGAAGAAAGGGATGTTAGGATTTGCGTTAGAATATATATATATATTTTTTAATATACGTACCAGAGATGATGTTGTGACACGGGGCCATAAATATCTTAATTCCTAAGTGTTGTTAAAATTTGTCGTTTTAAGTCTGATCAGGAAGGACCAAGGATGTTCACGCCTCCTACCTCTCTGAAGTAGGATGGAGAAATCAGCCAGGGTGGGAGGAACCCTCAGCTGCAGTGGAGAAAATGAGAAAAGGGGAAACTTCCCTGCTTATTTTGTTCAGAAGCTAGGAGGAGGATTGGAAATACCTGGGTGACATCAGCGCTTAGGGCACATCCCACCCATCTAGAGAAAGATCCTCATTTCTTTAGCTGTGTCCCGAAGGCGCCTTGGGAAGACGATACACCTGTGCTGCGGGGTCCCTCCCAGTCCATGGCCATGTCATTGGGGACCAGCCACACTGACCCAAAGAAGAAACGTCTGCAGACCACGGGAGAGCAGTGATCATCCCAGGGGACGGGACACGCTCTGCCATTCCTTTCGTTGTCCGTGTATTTAAAAATAAGTACTGTCCCATTTTGAGCGCCTGGTGTGTGTTCAGAGTGCTCCACTTTGTCAGATCACAGAGCTGGGTCGATTAAAATAGACTTTTAGAAGTTCCCCGGATCCATGTAGGTGAGCAGTGTTTGGGGTGCTGCGTGGGGGAGCAGATCGTTACCGTCACAAATATTTCCCCAAGATTTAATCAACCGACATCGGGTCAAGCAGTTCTGCGTAAGAGAGTGACTCTTTGTCGCATTTTGAGCCCTATTTAATCGATGAATTATTGAAGTAAAACAACTGAATGATCAAACGGAGTTCATTTAAGTCCTGAACTCACACAGGTTTATTTCACCTTGCAATGAGCGGCCTTCTGTTCTGGCAGGATTTTTCTTGTCTGAGACTTTAGTTATTTTATTTTAATTATTCTTATTTCTTTGCGGCTGGATGGTTTCTTACGCGTGTCTTTGTGTTTTTCTTTTCAAATATCATGAAAATGTTATGAAAAATAGAAACGGAAAATTGTGGAGCATACGTTTGCAAACGGCAGATATTCGTCAGTTTTGTGCAGTGTACATTTGTTTCATTTTAGTAAGTGCGTAATGAGATGGTTTTATTATTCCTTGACCTTGCAAGGTTTGAATATATCCACTTTGTTCTATAAGATATTGTAACTCGGGAAGTGTCTTTTTGGCGAGAATGCTAAAATGGTACTTTTTCTAGTCTTTGCCCTGGGATGTGACTTTTGACATTACTGCACATTAAGTTACATGTGAAGCTGCTTTTATTTGAGGCTGTTATGTTTTAGGTCGTGTGGCTTCATGAAAATAAAAATCTAAGGGAAAAGGATTAAAATCCAAGAAAAAAAAATAAGCCTATTCTTGGTGGGGGTGGAGAGAAAGCAACAGATTTCTTTCCAGTTTTGAATGAAATCTGCCATCCACATGTTTTGTTATATCCAATCATCCTAGCTTATTACATTTTAAAAAAGTGAAATATTTCAGACTTAGGAGAGTATGAAAGATTCTGTTTTCTGCAGCCTTGAAAACACTTGGTGTTGCCTTGTCTTGTAATTTTTTTTTTTATATATAAATTTATTTATTTGGGCTGCATTGGGTCTTAGTTGCTGTGCATAGGCTTCTCCCTAGTTGTGGCTAGTGGGAGCTACTCTTCATTGCAGTGCACGGGCTGCTCACTGCGGTGGCTTCTCTTGTTGCAGAGCCGGGCTCTAAGCACACGGGCTTCAGTAGCTGTGGCACATGGGCTCAGTAGTTGTGGCACATGGGCTTAGTTGCTCCGCCACACGTGCGTGAGATCTTCCCGGACCAGAGCTCGAACCCGTGTCCTCTGCGTCGGCAGGCAGATTCTTAACCACTGCGCCACCAGGGAAGCCCATTTTCTTGTTAATTTTTAAACCAATCTAATTGGTATCACATGCTAGCTCCCTGTTGTTTAAAGGCATACTTTCTTAATTTTCAAATTTATTTGAACAAGTTTTCCTGACGCTTTTAGTTATTCAGTCCTTTTCACTATAAATTACCTTCCTATACTATTTGATCATTTTCTCCTCAAGTGTTCTCTTCTTTTTTTTTTTTTTTTTTTTTTTTTTTTTTTTTTTTTTTTTTTTTTTTTTTTTTTTTTTTTTTTTTTTTTTTTTTTTTTTTTTTTTTTTTTTTTTTTTTTTTTTTTTTTTTTTTTTTTTTTTTTTTTTTTTTTTTTTTTTTTTTTTTTTTTTTTTTTTTTTTTTTTTTTT